>CATIWR010052567.1:0-23280 GCA_949677035.1 Omphalea diandra | reverse complement strand
GATATAGCACATGAATCAACATATATATATATATATATATATATATATATATATATATATATATATATATATATTGATATATTGAAATCTCATATGATCTGACTAATCAAAATTCGAGTTGCGAGAGACTATCTATAGAGAGCAAAATTCTCTAAATATTAGTTGTTTTTTTCATTCGCAACACTCAACTCGAGACCTCATTTAAAGGAAACATTTGCCAACTATCTTAATCAATAATAAATAAAATCAAATTTATGCAACAAGGGAGAATACGAATAGTTGCAAATATATTATATTTTATGCATCTTATTGTTATAACTAGAGATGGCATTGAGTCAAGGTAAGTGAATTTGAATTGAGTTATTTTCGAATTTCACATTTTATTTTAACAAACTAAGATTGGATCATTTTGGATTACAAGTAAATTTAGTCAATCATCAAATTAAGGTACAATAAGGAATTTCGATTATTTTGTAGTCATTTTTTGGGTTTTAGAGCAGATTTTGTTCTATCACTTATAATTTTAATTTTAAAATTATTATTTTAATGTTTAAATAAATTTTGAATATTTTAAATCAAATCAAATTTGGATTGAAATAGGTCAGGTTAATTAGAATTAATTCACGAGTGAGTTAGAGTCTCATCGAGTTTGACGAAAAATCTTCAAATTTGAGTCATTTTTTTGGATAAATTTGAGTTGGATAAAAAATTACAACTCTAGCTATAACTCTTAAAATTTTATTTGGTAAATTCAACTTCCTATTTGTGTCTCAAAATATATGTCCGAGATAATATGTCTCTGCAAATCTTCTACGATTAGCATGATAGATCTTCCATTTCAAAATGTGGTTTTTGTCGAATTTTCTCATGTTCATAATATTTTGATGTTAGTAACAAATTATATAGCAATGATATTTCTGTCAGCTACATACCATAAATAAAATTTTGGAAAAAGAAATATGCAATAAATGATGTTTAAAATAAATGAATTTGTACTGAACAAGAAAAGCATACGTAATAAGGTGACATAATATAACAGCTCAATTTTAACTGCTTAAAACAAGAATAGACTCTGTTGACACAAACACTCATCAATGGATACAATATGAATGTATGAAAAACTCTAGTGGATAGCAGCTTTCCGGACAGAAGAAAGACATAATGCCATTTGAGCCGAGGCTTGCCCCTGGGAACGAGTGAACCGCGAAGGCAAATCCTCAGTGACTTGGGCTGATAAAACTGGATCGTAGGAAGATTGTGTAGATGAAGGAGAAGGCTCGTCTTGTTGCTTCCCCTGGGATTAGTGATAAATGGAGAAATTAAACTCAAGGACTAGACGGAACAGGAGGGGGAGACAAGAATGGAATAGGGGGAATTGAAGTTGGGATAGTGGGCTTAATTGGCAATGGAGGTAAGGAGACCTTTGGGAAGGTGGGCAAGCTAGGAAGTGGAGGCAGTGTTGGTTTAGGAAGAGAAGGTTGGGTGGTAGGCAATGTTGGTAATGTGGGCTGTTGTGGCAGAGTTCGAATAGTGGGCAGTGGTGGCAATGTTGGCTTTGGCAAATTTGGCACCGAGGGCAAAGGTGGTATTTGCAGAAGATTGCGAGATGCACAGCTAACATCCATGCTTGAGAATGAGAAAATAACAAAGAAAGCAAGTATGAAGTAGTACTTAAACGAGGCCATTGTCAAGAAGTTGCGGTACAGAAGGAATAACTTTCTTGATAGTTTTGGATGAGAAAAACGAAGCGTAGTCATGGGCTTATATATAGCTGAAGATGTGGAACTTGGTAGCTCAACTGTCTTATCAATCCTGCATGAATATAGTTGTGATTAGATAAATATGGTGACTATATAACTGTATAAGTGAAGAGATTATGTGTTTGTGATCTACTTGGAGGGTTATCTAACTTAAAGTTCTAGAGAGTTGATTTGGAAAAATAATTAGAACCAGTCATCTTCTATTCTTTTGGTCATTCCTCCCAAACTTGGAATGTCTCAAGTCCCAATTGCAGTGAGATCATTAGTTTCGTGGGAGAATGATCTCTCCTATATCCTGAAGTTTCCGCGTTTTGTCTTATTTTGGTTTTTTATTATGGCATTAAAATTGCCTCCATATTTATTATTTGATTTGAATTATTTATGAATGGAAACTTTGAGAATAAATATAATAATAATATATATACTTATGATTAACCAAAATAAATATGTAAATATAATGAAGAACATTGATAGATATCACACCGCGTGATAAATATAGTATTCTTGCAATTAAGCCACATTTGGCTTTTTTTTTTTTTACACTGGATATAAAATTTATTCACTTTTGTATTT
Source organism: Omphalea diandra (assembly GCA_949677035.1). NCBI lineage: Eukaryota > Viridiplantae > Streptophyta > Magnoliopsida > Malpighiales > Euphorbiaceae > Omphalea > Omphalea diandra. The sequence goes on along the minus strand of CATIWR010052567.1, from coordinate 20,947 downwards.
TATTTTTTTATTTTTTTATTCAGTTTCTATATATCTTTAGTTCACTCTTTGTATGTTTAAAAAAATTGCAATGAGCCAAACACAGTCTTGATGATGCAATAATAATTATATTAAACCGTATTTGGTTTATAATTTGAATGTAGAATTTCTTCATTTCATATACAGAATTTGTTCAGTTTTACATTCACTTTCTATATATTATTTCAACTAATTATCAAAAATTTATAGATAGAATTTGTTTACTCTAAATCTATAATCTAAATATATAATTGTTCATTTTTTTATTTACTTTCTTATATATTTGAAGAAATTTTATTTATATCACTATAGCATTTAAGACACCTAAACATGACTTTAGGTGCTACATAATTGCAGGAATCACAGCGTGTCATACGTACACTTGTTCTATAATAAATATATCTTCTTAACATATTATAAGCGGCAACATTAATATTCAAGTCTCGGCTTCCGCCACCTACAATTCTATTCAACAAATTAAGTAATTAATCCAATTAACTTCCTTGTGTCCACATGTTCTATGAGCTGGTTGTATTTGACTTGAAAATCTAACCAACCACTGGTACATTTGACAACGCATAACTGGAAGTTAGGCTACTTAACCAGAACCACCAACCTGAATATGTACATCACCTCTGCTCTACCCTTACGTCTCAGCCTCTATATAAGCCCCAAACCAGATTTTGCTCTTCTCATTCCAAACACAACAAATACAGTCTTCTTTAAAACCCATCATTTTTTCTTTGAAGTCCAATTAATACTAATAATCCACTATGGCTTCTTCCAAGAACATGATATTTTTCACCTTCTTCATCGCTATGTCATTTTCAAGCATGGATACTGGGTTAGCTGCTCGTGATCTTCTTCAACTGCCACCTCTACCTTCAATCCCAAATTTACCAAAACCATCATTGCCACCACCATTGCCGATCACCCCAACTCTGCCTCAGCCCACACTGCCTAATACTCAACCATCTCTACCTAACCCTACTACTACACTGCCTCCACTTCCAAGCTTGCCCTTGCCCACCATGCCTAATATCCCTAAGTTCACTTTGCCTCCACTTCCAAGCATGCCCTCCCTCCCCACCATCCCAACTACAATTCCCTTCATTCCTTTCCTCTCCCCACCACCAGCTGGAAATTAAAATCCTCATTGCACAATTTCATGTTCTTTGGTGGTTAATGAGGGTTTTTGAACCATATATATTAGATTATGTGATATTATCTGGATAAGGAAGACATCTCTTTGCCGCGTGCCACCTGCAGCTTGTTTAGTTTCCGTTCATTTTATTATGTGTTATTCAAATACTTAATTTTACCATTGCAGTTATTTGTTATTGCAATTTTATTATGCCAGTAAAATAGTTGCATGAAGTGAGTTTGCAATAAAGTTTTCGTTAATTTCTTTTTTTTTTTTTTCCTTCCATTCCATATCTTGTTTTAACGGCAAACCAGCGACCTACTAATGCCTCTTGATGCATGTTATACTTGGGGGAGCAAAAAAGAAAAGAAAAAGAAAAAATTTCATAGAATCATCTCCTTATCATCGATTAAAGAGTTGTTAGGCTGATAATATATATGGTCGCATGCAAGACTTATTTGTTGACGTAGCGAAATTTTGTACGAAAATAGCACATAAAAAGTTAAATTAATTTCGTATAGATGTTGATTTATACATGAATATTAGAAAAATAAATATAAAAAATTCATTAATTTTCACAAAAATATCAAAAATATTGAAAATAATAAGAGAATATAATCTCTATAAATTTTTACTTGATCAAAATTGAAACTCCTCTTATTTTGCCTTAAAACTAATTAAGCAGCAACAATCCCACGAAAAAAGGAAAATATAAAATTTATTCAAATAAAATTATTTTTCTAAATAATAAAATATCTTATAATATATGTATTCTATCTTTCTACTAAGAAAAATTTAAAATAAAACATTCCATAAAATCTCTTGCATAATATCTTTGTTAATAATCAAGGCTAAGCTAAAAAAAGTTAATATAAAAATCTCAAAGTTTATTTACTGAATTTTAGATGCTCTACATCATTTCTTATACTCCTAAATTATTGGATTTGAATTACTAACACGCAGTGAGTACATTTTTTTTTCTTATATTTAAATTTTATTAATCAATATATAATTAATTTAGATCTTGAGTATTTTTCATTTATCAACTAATTATCTATTTAAAAAAATTTGATATTTGTTGAGCTCACTAATTGATACATAAGTGATTAGAATTTCCATGTAAAACTATTTAATTAAAACAACTATAGATTAATTTTTTGAGAGAAAAAAAATAATTTTCTCTTAACAAATTATTTTTATCGAATTTTATATAAAATAGAACTGGATTAAAATTTTTCATTTTTATTTAAATGCTTAATAGATTAAATATAATTTAATTTTTTAAGCAAATTATTATATATAATGAAAATAAACAATTGAACTAAGTCCATATAGAATTATATATTTTTTTGGTCAACCATATAGAATTAAATTCAAGTCATATATCATAATTTAAACTAATTTACAAACAAATATATAATGTTCAATGATAGCAAACCACTCATTACAAAAAAAAAAAGTATATATTATTATAAACTTTGTGTGATAAAATTAATTTTGTCTTAATATATAATTTTATCGTGATAAAAATTAAATTTATTACAATTATAATAAAAAAATAAGTAAATTTGTTATCAATTTTTTCATGCATTAAATCATTTAAGAAATTGTAGTAAAAATTTGGCTTAATAATCCCAAAAATTCAAACTTTTATGTGATTTATAATTATATCCAAAGTTTTTATTTGAGTTAATTGCACTTTAATTTGTCGAATTGATTTTAGTTATATCTCAAGTCAAAATCAAAATTTAATAAAGTACATATTTTGACTCAATTGGCCATTCACTTTTTTTAATTAGTTCAATTAAACTCAAAATGAAGTTTAGAGATTAATTAATATCATATTTTTATTTTTATTCAATATAATCTCATTTTACTTAATTAAATTTATTATAAACATGATGAATTTTAATTTTATAATAATTTTAAATTATTATTTATAATTTATAAAATCTATCAAACTTTCATTTTTTAAAAAAATTTCTCCCAATTTTTTTAAAAAATTAATTTTTATATTTTAAATAATAAATTTTAGAACTATTTAAAATAAAAACTTTAATGAATATTTAAAAAAATTAATTATATGAGCTTGATATAGATGATACTTTTAACTTGTATTCAATTTAATCTCATTTTTGCTTAATTGAATTTACTATGCAATTTAATATCATGACTTTTTAATCTCATTTTTGCTTAATTAAATTTACTATGCACTTTAATATCATGAATTTTAATTTTATATTTAAATTTAAAAATAAAAAATGTCAAATTTAAATTTATAATTCATAAAATCTCTCAATCTCTCCTTATAAAACTAAATTTTAAATTTAAATAATAAATTATTTAAACTTTTTAAATAAAAACTTGAAAAAATATTTAAAAAATTAATTTCATGAACTTAATTAAAATGACACTTTTATTTTGTATTTAATTTAACTTCCATCTTGCTTAATCAAATTTATTATGTACTTTTATATGCAGAATTTCAATTTTATATTTAAATTTATAAATTTAAAAAATTTAAATGTATAATTCATAAAACTCTCAATATTTCATTTTAAAAAAAATTCTCTTAATCTCTCCTTAAATTTAATTTGTATATTTTAAATAATAAATTATTTAAATTACTTAAAATAAAAACATTAATAAATATTTGAAAAATTAATTACAGGAGCATAATTATGATGATACTTTTATTATTTATTCAATTTAATCTAATTTTTACTTAATTAAATTTATTATATACTTTATATGATAACTTTACATTTAAATTTAAATTTAAAAAATTTTTAAATTTAAATTTATCATTTATAAATCTCTCAATCTCTTATTTTAAAAAAATTCATTTAATTTCTCCTTAAAAATTAATTTGTACACTTTAAATAATATATTATTTAAATCATTTAAAATAAAAACCTCTAAAAAATATTAAAAATCAATTACATAATATGAACTTGAACATTCCTATAAATCTATCCTTGAAATAAAATTAATGATTTATTAGTTTATTATTTAAATATATAAAAATTAATTAAAAATAAATTAATATAAAATTAATAAAATAAAAAAAATTAATGTGAAAATCTACTAAAATAAAAAATAATATTTTTATAAAAATATTTAAATTGAGTAAAAATATAAATATTATTTTAGTAAGATTTAAAATAAATTTTGAATCTGATTGAACCAATTGAAAAAAATATATATAAAAAAAAAAAGCCAATTGACTCTAAATATATACTTTACTAAATACGAACTTTGCCTTGAGATATAATTGAAATTAATTCATCAAATTAGAGTGTAATTGATTTAATTAGAGGCTTTGGATATATTTGAAAATTTGCAAAAATATTTGAGTTTTTTGAGTCATTGAGCTCCAAAATTTTCACTCAAAAATTTTTGATGTAATAAATGAGCATACAAGATAAATTATTATATAAATTCTTTCGTCATAATATTTTACCATAATATATAAACACTAAATTTCTAGTGTCCACCAAATTACATATAAGAAAAAGTAATATTGTGATAATAATATCTTTGTAACCATATTAATTAATTTAAAATTATAATAAAATTATTCTATAAATTATAATAAAATTATTCTATCACAATAAATAATTTTTATTCCTACAAAATAACATATCACAATAAGTAAGAAATTATAATTTAGGCACATTAAAACTAGTAAATTTATTAAAAATATAAAATTCTTATTATCTTAAAGTTAATGTTGAAGTTGAAGTTGAACTTAAATTTAATTAAATAATCTAAATATTTTTTAAAATAAGTTTCTTTCTTTTTATTTTAATTATTCTATTTTTTAGATATTAGTAATAAATTTATTTTTTTTATATTATTATTGATTAAATCGAGTTACAGATTGACTTATTCTATTTAGCTTTGACCAGACCCAGTGAGTTTACTCTTATTTGACATGTCCGATACTAAAATTTTCTAATTATTTTGGGTTTGTCCAGGTTCGTATCATATTTTGGTCATTTTTTTTGTTGGATTCGAGTCGGGTAAAAAAAATGTCATCTTTATTGAGCTTATCATTTAAACTTTTTTATTATAGTAATTTACATAATAAATAATTTTTCATTTAAGGGCAATTTTATGATAAAAAAAATTGCAATAAAAACTTGAACTACAAGCTAATTAAATCCTGTATTTTCCATTTATATATGAATTACCAAGCTTAGGCACAACAATCAATTAGGTAACCTTAGTGATAACTACCAAATAAGAACATGGGCGAAACCTAACCAAGCGGGAAGACTCAAGCAACCTTGCATTGTATACATGTTCGCTCAAACAAATACCCTTTTATAAAAGATAACTATTTAATTTTCTCAAATAAGAAATAATATAAATAGGATATTTATAGAAAAATCTTGCAGTACATTTCAAATGAAAGATACTCATTTAATTAGATTATTACCTTAATAAGAGGTGGCTCCCTTGTATTAAATGGGGATTAGACTCTTTGTAATCTATCTATATTCTCAATATACACTAGAAAAAAAAAATACTGCTATACCGGCAGAAATTTCCATCGATAAATACAGAAATTTCATCGATAAATTTTATGGATGGAATATCAATCGAGAAAATATATTGTGAACTAATTGATTGATAATTGCCTGCCAACGAAATTTTTGTCCATTGATAAACTTACTGATAAATTGCCAATGAAATATTCTGTTTGTAATGAGACCAAAACCGTTGTATATTACTAACAAAAAAATCGTCACAAATTTGATGGCAAAATCGAAGGAAATCCATCGATAGGTTAATTTATATTTTTCTCAATCTGTCAGCAATTTGGTGATAGATTTATTGGAAAATAAAATAAATTTAATAATTTTCATAGGTAATTTGTCGATATGTTTTATATATTAATTTTTTTTATAATTTTAATTTTATTAAAATTGTGATTTATATGAAATATATAAAACAAACACACACACATATATATCAATTTACAAGTAATTATAATAATATAATAATAATTTAAATATGTAAAAGAGAGTTCAAAAAATTAATGTCAAAATTTGAATAAAAAATCTAAATCTAACTAAAGTGGGTTGCATCCTAATCATTAAAATTATCAAAACATATATTTTCAATTCTAAATAAATTATAAAAATTCGTCTACAAATTTAATATTATTATACAAAAATTATACACAAAAATCATAAAATTTATTAATTATATATTTTAATTCTAAATAAATTATAAAAAATTATCTACAACTTTTAACATTATTACACAAAAAAAATTCTACATAAAAATTAAAAAAAATTATAAATTACATCTTTTTAAATCTAAATAAATAACAAAAATTCTTATACAAATTTAACATTTTTATACAATATTATTATACACAAAAATTATAAATTACATATTTTTAACTCTAAATAAATTACAAAAATTCTTCTACAAATTTAAAGTTATTATACAATACATTATTATACATAAAAAATTCTACATAAAAATTATAAAAATTTTAGATTACATATTTTTAACTATAAATAAATTATAAAATTTATACTACAAATTTAACATTATTAGACACAGAAATTATAAAAATTATAAATTACTTATTTTAATTCTAAATACATTACAAAAAAATCTTATACAAGTCTAACATTATTATACAACATTATTGTACACAAAAATTATAAAATTTATAATTACATAATTTTAAATCTAAATAAATTACAAAAGTTCTCCTACAACTTTAATACTATTATACACAAAAATTTTAAAATTATAAATTACATATTTGTAGTTCTAAATAAATTACAAAATGTTTTTATAAATTTAATATTTTTATACCATATTATTCTACAAAAACTCACAAATTAATTTCCAACCTTACAACATAATTCAGCATCACAACAATCAAAACAAAATTTCCAACATCACAACAAAAATTATGCCACATTATTATAGAAATTACAAATTCACAATATAATTTCCAACATCACAACAATATTTCTCAATAAATTACAGATTACAATATATTATACAACAATAATTCTAATTCTTATTTCATAAAATCAACAAAAATTTCTAATTCCAATTTCATAAAATCAACAAAAATTGCTAATTCCAATTTCATCACCAACAGAATTTTCAATTACAGAATTTCAAAAATTCTATTTTCTAAAATTAATAATTCTAACATTATAAATTCTAAAATTACTAATTCTAATTTCTAGAATTTTATAAAATTACCAATTCTAATTTCTTGTTTATAGAATTATTGAATTTAACATAAATATAATTTAAAAAATTACTAATTTCTAAATATACATACCAATTCCTAAATTACAGAATTTTGTACATTACTAATTTTATATAATTTTTAAATTCAATAAATTATAAATATTATATATAATTAAAAAATGGACACAATCTCATTTTTGGGCTCCAAAATATGAGACAGAGAGAGATGGCAGCGAGTGGCAAGCAACAGGAGGCAAAGAGGTTCGGCAGAGAGAGAGAAGGCTAAAGAAAGAAGAAGAGAAGCAGAAGAAAGAAGAAGAGAAGCAGAAGTAGAAGAAAGAGTTATGCCTGTATTATGTGTTAAATTTACCGACAAAATTGTCACATCAGATTAAGAAAAATCTATCGATTATTTTATCTTCATACAAATTATACCAACGGATATATTTGTATCAGTTTTTATGGGAAACTTTTCTCTTGCCCTCCATTGATAAATCTGTCGTAAATTTTTCCACTAAACTTTAGTACAAAAAGTTACTGACAAATTTTTTTTATCGATAAATGCCAACATCATTCCGTCAATATAGTTTAATATTCATTTTTTTCTTATTTGTCGTTGGACCATCGACATTTAACCAATTTTTATTACTTTAATAAGAGGTGGCTCACTTTATAAAGTGATTTCAATTTAAGTTGGTTTTATTTATAAATAAGAGGCAATTTCTGCATTGAAACAAAATTAAATAATTATTAAAAAATGCAAATATTAATCCATGATATCATCCAAACGCGATATCTAAAAAAATTTAATAATAACAATTATGATTATGATGAAATCTAGACAACAAAATGTCCAAAAAAATTAATAATAATAATAATAATGATGATGATTATGATTATGACGAAATCTAGATAACAAAATGTCCAAAAAAATTAATAATAATAATAATAATGATGATGATTATGATTATGACGAAATCTAGACAACAAAATGTCAAAAAAAATTAATAATTATCATTATTATTATGACGATGTCTAAGACAACAAAATGACAAAACTCAGCAAAGCATATCTCCTTAAAAAAATTAATAATAATAATAATAATAATGATTATGATTATGACGAAATCTAGACAACAAAATGTCAAAAAAAATTTAATAATTATCATTATTATTATGACGATGTCTAAGACAACAAAATGACAAAACTCAGCAAAGCATTTCTCCTTAATAACAGCAAAGCATTTCTCAAGATCTATTTTATATAAAATTCGATAAAAATAATTTTTTAAGAGAAAATTATTATTTTTCCACCAAACTTTTTTTATCGATAAATGCCAACATCATTCCGTCAATATAGTTTAATATTCATTTTTTTCTTATTGGTCGTTGGACTGTCGACATTTAACCAATTTTTATTACCTTAATAAGAGGTGGCTCACTTTATAAAGTGATTTCAATTTAAGTTGGTTTTATTTATAAATAAGAGGCAATTTCTGCATTGAAACAAAATTAAATAATTATTAAAAAATGCAAATATTAATCCATGATATCATCTAAACGCGATATCTAAAAAAATTTAATAATAATAATTATGATTATGATGAAATCTAGACAACAAAATGTCCAAAAAAAATTAATAATAATAATAATAATGATTATGATTATGATTATGACGAAATCTAGACAACAAAATGTCAAAAAAAATTAATAATTATGATTATTATTATGACGATGTCTAAGACAACAAAATGACAAAACTCAGCACAGCATTTCTCGTAACAATTCCTTCATTGTACCTAATCAAGGTGAATATGCAATTGTTCCAACCAAGAATAGGATTATTTCAATAAATCATAATGTTTATACCAAATATATGATACTACTCTTGTTGGCTATTATCGCTAGATACAACTAGCATCAATTACTCCTCCTGAGGAGAAACAAGTAATCAAACTGTGAAAACCATTTCTCCAGCAAATCCTCACTATATCTAGTCTGCCATGAATTGGCAAAAGGCGTAAAGAAAAAGGATACCATTGTCTGTTAATTACTGTTAGTTCATACCAAATATGTTAGTCTCAAATAGTAAACTAATAAATTCAAGAAGGGTACTAAGAATTGTTTCTAGAACACGTTTTATTTGGACAGCTCTGCATATGAAATCCCAAATTAGAACTATAAATGATAATTCACTCACTCCATCATTTCAGCAATTGTTTTCTTTCTCTTTAGCCATGTCACGAAGGGGTAAGGGTCGTCGAAGATTGGAGATGGTAAAAATATCTAAACAAAGCAATCTCTTGGTGACCTTCACCAAACGCAGGTACGGAGTTTTCAAGAAAGCTAGTGATCTCTCAACTCTTTGTGGGGCTGATATCATTATTGTAATCTTCTCGCCTGGCAAGAAGGTCTTCTGTTTCGGTCACCCTTCTGTTGAAACAGTCATTGATCGCTTTTACACTGGAAATACTCCTCCCCGAATTTCAGGTGCTATGCAACTTATTGAAGCTCATCGTAATGTCAGGATCCAAGAGCTCAATATACAGCTTACTCAGGTACTAAATTATTTGCCCTTTTTCATACTGCTAGCCTAAGCACTAATAATTAGCCCCTATAGATACTAACAATAAAACGATGTGCAGGCTCTTGACCAATTGGAAATAGAGACAAAACGAGGGGAAGAGATTGAGCGAATTAGGACAGGTAGACAGCCACAGTGCTGGTGGGAGTCTCCTATAGAGGAACTTGACTTGGCACAACTTGAGCAGCTCAAGGCATCATTGGAGGTGCTAAGGCAGAATGTGACGAAGCAAGCGGAGCAGCTTCTTTTTGAACCAAAGAATCCTCCTCAATATTTTGTGCCAACCACTAGCAATTATAATGAAGTTCTTCGCTTTGATCCAAAGAATAACGGTGGATTGAACACTAATACCATGCCTTATCAATACCCAAAATTTGGATTTGGAAGTGGGTTCTTTTAAGTTTATTCATTGTGTTGTTTAGATTTATTTTCAGGCCTTAAGTGATAATCCACAATCTGGTTGTTGTCTTAGTTGTGACTAATATATTTGGGTTGATTAGCTATCTATTATGCGTGATATATGTTGTAAATGATAAAAAATAATTCACCACACTGATGTTTATGAGATTTGTCGAGTCAAGATTAATGAATTAGATATGACACTCATATTTGCTTTAATTTTCTCATAAAATGGGAATTCTCCAGTAGATCTAGTGAACATAATTCATTTGAAGTTATATGTAATATCCAAGAATCTCAACTCTGTTAGTTTGAGATATTCTTATGTTAGTGAGACAAATGAAGTTTGTTTCTATAACTTCGTGATCTATTATATTTATATAATAAAAGAAATGACATTTTATCTAGGGGTATCCCTCACGGTAGGTATGACATTTCTATTAGAACTTGAAATTTTCACTGAATTGAAAAAAGAAAAAAATAATAATAAGAATATTCTACTCACGAAGGAAAAATTAAAATTAAAAAAAAGAGTATTTTTATTAGGCAAATTGATAAGTCCAAGTCAACAGCATTTTTCTCTCAACATTAGACAAGATCTAAGTGGTCAATTGTTTCGTGTCTATATTATGGTTTATTCATCAGTTAGACTAATAAATTTGAGATTTAAATTATTAAGATTATTAATCGGTTCAGTTGATTTTAAACTAATTTTTATTTTTTAATATTATAATATGTTTTTGTTTTTTATTTTTTAATGTTTTAAATTATTCTAATATTATTTTTTAAAATTGTATTATATATTAATTAAATCAGATTAATCAAATTAATTAATTTAAAATCAATTTATTTACTGATGATTTTAAAACACTAAGTTTATCAACTAGGACTTGGTGTATAACTCCTGATAATGTCTATTAATTTAAATATAATAATGTGAGATTTTGGTGTTATGCGTTATGTTTCTTGCTTGTCAGAAGATACATATCATCAACAAATAAAATATATAAAATATTAATAATATTTTACATGATTTACTTTATTAGTAGAGGTACATTAAATAGTATTACCATTCACTATTAATTATTAATGAACTCGAAGTTATTTTAAACTTATGAATCTATTACATTAAAAACATCTCATAATTGTTCACTAACTAAACAATCTTGGTCAAATATGATACTTATTATTTTAATTTTCATGGGCCGTTGTCCGTTACCTGCAATGGAAACATGCCCTAACTCATCATCCACAATGCTTCCAACGTGGTGCAAAGTTAAACAGATACAGCATTCTAACCTTTAAACAGATACAAGAGTTCTCAACTTTCTCTCTATGTCTTCAGATTTATTGATGCAATTTCAACAAATGAAACAACAATTTTAGAAAATTAGAGCTTGAGGAGCTAAGTAGCTTGGATATACGGTAAAACTTAAAAAATAATTGAGAACAGTAAAACGCTTATGGATCAAGAGAAAAATATATTTGATAACCTAAAAACTCAAATGCAAAAGTTTTAGCACAAAGGTATTGTTTGCACCCAAAATTACTTTTAGCAAAGCTCACTAATTTTAGTATGACCTATTAGATTTATTATTTAATTAAATAATTGTTATTTAATGAAAATTAAATAAATTAAATACCTGGAGTGAGAGTTACGCCAAACAGATTAATGGTTAATAAAGTGGGATACATGAAGCTACAAAAAATGAAGGACATGGAGCATTAAGCGACGAAACTAAAGGTGGAGAAAGTGGAAATGGTGAACCATGGAGGTTACTATTTGAAGCTTTATAACTAGGAAGGAACTCAACAGAAGAGAAATAGACCATTCAATAAAGCCTATCAACTAACTCTACAGACACATTGTATTTGAATTATATAATTCCTGTCAATCAATAGCATTTATCTAAATTTCCTTTTGCAATCAAGCTGTTATAGCTCTCCATTATTTTCTCACTTTTAGTAAATATTTTATTCTTATACAATCATATCAAGCATTAAATACTAAGTAATTTCTTCAATTTTCAACCGTTTTCTCTTTAAATTTCATCATTCACATTCAAGTCTTTGGTTTCAATATGAATCCAAATAAACTGTGATAAGGGAGTTTGGGAACTTAATTTTCATTTTGATTTAGAAGTTAGAAAAAACACAATCCATTTGACGGTTTATATACCTCACACATGTGACACACCCAATTCTCGAATTTTTCGTTAAGCAGGTATAAGATTTTTTTTTAAAAAAAACTCAATGGAGTTTAATTATTGTCTTATTTAAAAGACATATAAATCTGAATTGATTAATTATTGGTTGATTGATTGATGATTTATTTGATCTAGTTTGATAGTGTTTTATGAACGAAATTTTGTATTTGTAAGCTCTTCAAAATGTTCTAGATCTACCATCAATATAATGGTTCACCTTCTTACATGATTTCATAACTCACCACCACATTTGCTTTACTTCTCACCTGACTAACAGTATGTTTGGCATTGTAATAAAAAAAATTTTAATTTCACCAAAAATAAAATCCTTTTTAAAATGATTGTAGATTTTTCAATATAGATGCTATGAGTAAAAAATCGGTTCCTTCATTATCTTTAAATATTAGCTTCTTTCATAATAATCTTTTTACTCATAAAATTCAGAAAAAATCTATAGTCATTTAACAAAGAGAATGGTTTTTAATTTTTATTTCAAAATCAGATTTTTTCAATAGCAACACCAAACATGCTCTTAATCTCTTCTTATCCACCTTAACATGGACCTCAAGGCAAACCCTAACATTTGGGAAATGAGACTAAAATTATCCTTCCAGGTTATAAAAAAATTAACATTATTAATCATGATTTGAAAGTGAATGGTTTAAGTTCAAGTTATGCACAACCAGGTGTTTGCGAGTATTGTGGTATGAAATCAATTATTGAGCTTGCATAAACACAACTATTATCTTTCTAAAAATTTGAAAGGATTCTCTCATGGCATATATACCATTGTCTTGGATAAGAATTATAACAAAAAGTTAAGAAAACACACATATGAGAAAAAAAAATATATAACTATAAACATCACTCTGATATTGATTCATCATTTGAAAGGCAATAATCTCCAATAAGTTCCACACATTGTATGCCCTTTCTTTCTCTCGAGACATTTTAAAAAATTCAAATTGATAACAAGACAACCCATATTCTTCAGGAATACGGCAAACTTCTCGAAAAAAATGCAAGTCATCTCCGTTTTTCATAGAAGAATACTTTCTAAGCTTCACAAGAGTTTGGCCTGATAATCCCGCCATTTTTCCTAAAAAGAATAATAAAGAAAATAGCAAAGTTCCTTGGTAACCATAGAAGTTGCATAAAGCAGAAAATAACACAAAGAGTTTGTGCAACAGAGAGAAGAAAATGGCAACAAAAAATGAAAACAAAAGAATTCAATCCTCTTATATAGGAGCAGAAACCCAAAGGTTGCACCTCAATTAATTATAAAAACCAACAAACGTACCAATATTTGAAATTCTAAATGGCAATAATTAGCAAAGATCACGAAACGATGCAACAGCTCGAGGAAACAACTGTGTTACACCCAAAATAACTCTCTAAAAGGAAGTCAAGGAAAAAATCAAAAGGCAAAGAAAAAAAACAAACTCTTATGATTCGGAAGAAATACTACAAGACAAAAATAGATCCTAACATAATTGACAAAAATATAAACCCTTTGGGAGGGACTATTGATAACATATAAACCATCAAGTGCCCTATGAAAGGACATTGAAGGATACTTGGCCCTTACAAGTTCATTACATGATTCCTAGGATGAAGAACAGAAGGAGAAGAGCCAAACAAGCAAAGAACTGAACGAGTAAGGAATAAGCGAAAATAAGCTAACTCACACCCGAACACTTGAACACCTGAACAGATACATCGTTTACGATTTTCACATAAGGATAAGGATAACATTTAAATAAAGTGAGTACATAGTACATCCCTTTCTAAGTTTTGTAGGAAAATAAAGACAAAGGTAATGAATACTATTTTTGGCAAACATAAGAAGAGTCCAAAAAAAAATCAAGGTATAAATATTCATCATCTTCACACAATTAAGGTATGTTGCATTTTGGGGTTATACTTGTTGTTTAATAACATTCTCAAGCTTTCATTCTTACAACAACTCTCAAAACCTTTTTTAACTTAAGCATGGGAGTAACTATGGAAAACAGTCTCCCTTTACCTTACGTTTGCTCATTTTTAATAGGCCATTTGTTCTTTCAAAGATCAAAGAGCCATCAATAAGAGAGCATAGACTATTTTAATCATTTCAATCTTAGCAACTATGGACACATCTTTGATGTTAATTTATATGTCAATGAAGATTGAGTCCCTTCTTGCTCTTAATTATGTACCTACATTGTTGTTTAATGTACCAAACTTTTGGAAGGCACATATGTACTGAAACTCTCAATTTCTAGCATAATAAATCCTATCTTAAAAGAACTATATATTCTTATATTTATGAGTAAGATGTGCAAAAAAAAACTGTATTATTATTTATATTTTAGAAATTATAATTAATGCATCTATATATATATATATATATATATATGAAGGATAAAAGTTAGAATTTACAACAAAAGTTGGCTTATCATTTAACTTCTTTGTTATAGTAAATGAATAATAAAAAAAATATTTTATTGCATCAATTCATAACAGAGGTGCTAAATGGGATAGGACATTTTAGATCGGATCAAATCAGGTTAGGTTTTGACGGGTTTGGATCATTTATCAAGTTTATAAATAAAAAAAAATCAGGATCTAGTAATTTGTTATTCAATTTTTTAAAATATCTATTTAGATTTTTTATTATTTATGCAATATTTTCTCATAATTTATTAAGAAAAATTAATTGTAAAAATTTATTTTTAATCAAATAAATTTTACTTAAACAAAACATAAATAAAACTTTTATATTTTCATTTAAATACTTGATAAATTAAATATAACTTATTTTTTTAAGAAAATGATTATACATAATAAAAACAAGCAATTGATTTAAGTTCATATAGAATTAAAAATTAAAAAAATATCTTTTTTAGTTTTTAAATAAATTGTAAATATTGTTAATAATTTAGATTAGGTCATTTGAAATAGTTTGAGATCAGGTCAAGTCATTTGTCATTCATTTTTAAAATATTCATTTAGATTTTTTATTATTTGTACAATATTTTCTCATAATTTGATGAGAAAAATAATTTTTTCAAAAAATTGTTTTTAATCAAGTAGATTTTACCTATATATAACTTACTTAAAATTCTTTATTTTCACTTAAATAATTAATAAATTAAATATAATTTATTTTTAAGCAAATGACTATACATAATAAAAATGAGAAATTGAATTAAGTTTCTATAGAATTGAAAATAAAAATAATTTTTAATTTTAAAATTTTAATAATTTAAATCAAATCATTTTATGTCACTTCGCGAATTGGGTCAAATCATATCAATTCAGATTGACGCATAGATTGAGTTGAGTTTGACTTAAAAAATTTCGAACCAACACAAATCAATTTTTTCGAATAAATTTATATCAAATATTGAATAACATTCAACTATTCCTTATTGCATGAGACAATTTTTTACTTGACTCATCCTAAAAAGTGATCTAAATCCAGATAAACCCGAAATAATTCAAATCCATAATGATCTTGAATTTTTTAAATCGGATTGGGTTCTGATCAATCTATTAGACCAGATCAAGACTAACCCTAATAAAGCCATTTATGATTTCATCCGATGCCAAGAAAAAAATAAATTTTATTATTAAATATATATGAGATAGAATTATTAAAGTAATAGAATAATTAAAGTAAAAAAGAAATGAATTTATTTTCCAAATGATTACATTATTTAATTAAATCAAATTTAAATCTATTTTTTATTTTATTTTTATTTAAAATACAGTAATATTTTTGTATTTTTTAACAAACTCACTTTTAATTTTACTGTGTATTTTCATGTGCCTAAATTTTAACTTTTTATTTATTATAACAAATTATTTTATAAGAAAAAAGTTATTTTATTGTGATAAAATAATTTTATCATAATTTCTTAAACAATTTAATATAGTGATAAAATATTATTGTGACAATATCATTATTTTTATATGTAATTTGATGGGCACTAAAAATTTAGCGTCAAGATATTGCAACAAACTATTATGAAAAAAGGGGTTTATATCATAATTTATTTTTTATGTTTATTTATTACAATAAAAATTTTTGACATAAAAATTTGTTACAAGTTTACTTATTTCTGATAATAATTATGATAAATTGATTTTTATCATGATAAAACTACATATTAAGATAAATTAGTTTTATCTCAAAAATTTTTATCAAAAAAATATAAATTTTTTTATAGTGAGTGGTTTAAAAGTAATGGCATAAACAAACAGTGTTGTTAATCCCAATTAAAAATTATGAAAATTTAATGAAAACAATGACTAATAATAGCAATTGGCAAGTTGTTATATTATGGACATTTGTTCATATAGTAATATGGATCAAGAGTTCATCATATGCACTATAGAATAAAAAAAAAATGTGTGCCTCTTTCTCTCTTTGTCATATTTTTTTCTTTTTGTACACTTTTTTTTATTTTTTTATCTTGTTTGATCTTTTTTATTTTTCTAATAAATGAGATTTTTATTCTATAAAAATCAATTTAGATATATATAATTTGTTTAATCTAATAAATATTTATGTTATGTTATGTATAATACCTAAATATAAAATAAAAATTATAAAAAAATAATTATATTAAAATCTTCAATGAAAAATAAAAGAATACAATAATTTATGATTAATTAAATATATTTTATATTTAGTATATAAATGAACTGACAATTTACAACAAATGAACCTATTATTTATTGATAATGAATCTACAATTTATATCAAAATGAACTCACAATTTACAAAAAATGAATTTAGAGTTTGTAAAAAATGAACCTAGAGTTTATAACAAATAAATCTACAGTTTACTCATAATAAATATATAGTTTATACCAAATAAACCTATAGTTTACAAAAAAAATGAATACACAATTTACTTATAATGAATCTATAGTTTATATTAAAATGAATCTGCAGTTTACAAAAAATGAACATACAGTTTATAAAAAAAATGAAAATTCAATTTACAAAAAATGAACCTACAATTTACAAAAAATGAATTTATAATTTAGTAATAATATATATACAGTTTATACCAAATGTAACCTATAATTTACAATAAATGAACATTTATATTTAAACTAATCAACTTACACCATGTAGCAAATGAACCACAAAAAAACATAAAAATTCATTTAATAATATTAAACATAAATTAAATTATAATAATATAATTTAATATATTAATATAAATTAATATAATATAATTAATTAATATAATAATATAAATTATATATAAATATTTATATATAATTATATATAATAGCATAAATTACATAATTATCATAATATAATATAATTAAATAATAAAAAATAATTATATATTAATATAATTTTATATTATATTAATATAATTATATATAATATATAAAAACACACAAAATCTCATTTATAAGAAAAAATGAAACAAAAAAAAAGAAAGAAAGTTTTGCAAAAGAGATGTTGTCCATATTGCTATATTGAGGAAGGCACATATCTTTTTTTATTTGTATCAAGTCAAAAATTAAAAACTAATTTAAATATCTTTTTATTTTCATCATGTTAAATATATTATTCTTATATTAAAAATCAATACATTTATCATTAGTCAAATAAAAATCAACAAACTAATTTTAATAATTCTTAAATTATAAAATTAACCTTTTATATTGACACACTTTTTTAATTTATCATTCATCTTTACCTTTCACCCAATAGAAATCAATAAATAATTTGAGTCTTTCATTCTTTATCTCCACTTCTTCCTCTCTTCTCATCCTTTAACAATTCCGATTTCAATAACCATGGTAATGAAAATAGCAGAGATGATGGTAATGATGAGATAGAATGTGATTCAATAATTATTTGGGAAGAAAGTAGAAGAGGCGTTACAGTAATGAAGGAAAATGATAGGTGACAAAGAAAATTTCATATTAAAATAAATATATTCTATATAATTTAATGGCATAATAGATGAAAGAATTATAAAATTAATAGTATTAAAACATAAAATATTTAAATTAATCTTTATAAAATAAAAAAATAATATATTAAAGTAAAACTCAAGAGCGTTATCGTAAATAAGAGAAAATTGAACCCTGAATCTGCATCTCAATCCAATCCATTACTATTCTCTTTTTTTTTTTTTTTGGGTCCAAATTTACTATTCCCATTTTCAATTTATTAGTCTACTTTGATTTTCAAAACACAGTGTCATACCATTAAATTCCATGCACATGGACCATCAAATTCACTCCAGTGCAGTCCGCATATTAAATAGACACACAGACGATATATCACGTCAGGACTGACGTCACGATAAGCTCATTATTATTATTATTATTTTAAAGGAAGAATACCATTGCTAGAAAAAATGACTCAGTCTAGGAGTCTGGTTAAAGACCTTCTAAATAAAATTTAGAGAAAAAACATTGAAATAAAGAGTACTCACTATATGTAATCAATTAATATTTTTATAGACGTTTTAAGGGAATGACTTTTATAGAATTTATAAATTTTTTAATTATTTTTTTAAAATTTATAAATTGATGAATGAGTTTTTTATATTATATACTAAAAATTCATTCAAAATCTATAAAAATTTATCAATTTTAAAAGTCAATGACTTTTTTAATTTATAAACTTTATAAAATTATAATTAAATCAACTGAATTTTTAGACTTTTTAAAAAATTTTATTGAATATTTTTTATTTTTATAAATATTTTTAAAATTTTAAAAAAATTATATTGAATATCTCTTAATTTTTAAAAAAATTATAAAAATCATTATTAAATACTTCCTAATTTTTAAAGTTTATAAAAATTTTTCCAATACACCCACTAAAGCAAATTTCACAAAACAAATTAAAGTAAATCTATCAATAAAAAATGTCAAATCCACTTGGTTCTCAAGCGACGCTTGTTGAAAGTCCTCAAGCTCATTAATATTAGTCTTTACTCTGTATTTCTAATTTACTTTATGTCTCTAATTCAAGTGTCTTTTGTGTTGGACATCTCTCTCTCTCTCTCTCTCTCTCTCTCTCTCTCTCTCTCTCTCTCTATATATATATATATATATATATATATATATTTGAGAAGTGTTTCTTGAGTTTTAACTTAGTGAATTTTGTTTTTGTTTTATTTTTATCTCAAAATTGATACAAATATTACATTGTAAACTTATATTTTACATTCCTTCCATTTTTATATAATTGATTAATTAAAGAAATTTTAAATTTTCATTTATTTATTATTTTTATGCACTGAATAAAATTTAAATTTTTCTCAATTTCTTCCTTATATCCATCAATTCAAAATTATTAATGTTATATAAAATTTGAAAGTCACTTAATTCACAATCAAACCTAATTTAAATCACTTATTTTTCTTTTAAATTTAAGATTAATTAATAATTTTTTAATCCTAGTGAAGTTTTCTAAAGCGTCAGTTATATATGAAGATAGAGATTATTTTTTAAATATCTAATTTTGAACTTCTAATTTTAGATGGATATTAAATAAACTTATTTATTTATACTTCAAAATTTAAAAATTATCAATCTTCAAACCATTATGTCTAGTCCTATGTAATCTTTTGTTCTATGTCTTGTATTATTTTATTCTGAAAACTTAGTGTAAGATAAAATAAGACCTAGTAGTATATGAGATGAGACTGACAGTGGTGGAACTAGAGGGGGCTAGCATGGGAAGAAGCCCCTTGAAACTGCCGAGGACTCCTCTGCTACTGGCCAGTGACCTGCTCCGTTGTTAGCCTGGGCGGTGATGGAGGAGAAAAAAGGAGAAGGGACTGATGGAAAAGAAGAAGTCCCCTCCCCTCCCTCCCATTTAGGTTTTACAAGAAAGGGGAATGGAGCATTTGCGGGGAAACAAAAGAATGGCAATGTTTGAGGAGTAGAAGGAGGGACTTCGAAGCGAGATGGAGAGAGTGCAACAGTGCCTGCTTTGACATTACTACTATTTCTTCTGCGTCGAAAAGGATAAGAAAAAATCAGCCAATAATAGAAAAGTTAACTGAACCACTGTTTCTATATAATAATAATAATATTACTAATAACAATAAAAGAGACAGATGGACCCATTACTTTCCTAATCCTATTACTAATCTGTCAATTAATTTTTTCATGTTATATTTAGTTTTATGCACAAGTTAGTTTTTTTTTTTTTTTTTGTCTTATTTATCACTATATGAATTTTGACTCAAATATTAGATTGAGTATACAATAAGAGTATTTTTCAGAGCAATTTAATCATAAAAATAGTACTTGAGAATGTTTGAATTGAATAAATCAAATTCAACTAAGTAAAATAAAAAAATATATTATCGAAAAAATT
>CATIWR010052552.1:0-12800 GCA_949677035.1 Omphalea diandra | reverse complement strand
CAAGGTCTAGATATTGCCATTGAAGATGAGAAACCAGATGATGTTGAGGAGAAAGATTGGAAGACGATCAATCGATTGACATGTGGTACAATTCGATCATGTCTTTCTAGAGAGCAGAGGTATGCATTCTCAAAAGAAACCTCTGCAAGTAATTTATGAAAGGCACTAGAAGAAAATTTTCTAAAGAAAAACAGCCAGAATAAGTTTCACATGAAGAAGAAGTTGTTTCGCTTCACTAATGTATCGGGTACCACAATGAATGATCACATTACCAGTTTTAATCAGTTGGTTACTGATCTGGTAAATGTAGATGAGACATTTAAAAATGAGGATCTAACTCTGATACCAATTATTGTGGAATAAGAGTAATATTTCACTCACCAAATTCACTTAATAAATTTATAGGTGAATAGAGTGAAAGATTATACTGTAAAACCACACTATAGTTGATTCCCAAGAAAAAGTGGAGGGATCACATGTGGCCCCACTTAAAACTCAATCTCCTTAGACAAAATCACTCTAATAGTAATCTAACAGCATAATATATCACTACAACTATACTCTACAAAATAACTATTGAAAATAAAGACAAAATAAGAACACCAGAATTTAACAAGATTCGGCCAATTATCCCTACGTCATCGGACACTACCAAAATTATATTTCACTAAGAAAAAGACTACAAAGTGAAATATTACAAAAGAAGGAGAAATATTGAAAATTGACTAAGAGATGAGTAGAGAATTTTGAGATAATCAAACTAAAGGAATTAATGCTCTACACTATTCTTTTTTGCAAACAACCGATGTGGGATATGACTCTATTTATAACAAAAAGAACTCTCTTCCCTTTATTATTTCCCCGATATGAGATATCAAAATGAGCCACCATAATCAATAAACAACACATACACTTGTACTTTCAAATCATATTGATGACCAAAGCAAGACAATCAGGAAAGAAAGAAAGATCAAAATAAAACTAGTATTTGTTGTTGCTGAGCAACATCAATGGACTTGCAAGCGTTAGCTCATCATAGTGCTTGTCAAGAATATAATCCAAATAATATATTTGTAGGGATACAATGACAATGACAGCATCACAACTACAAACTTAAATGTATGGAAAATCAACAGAAATCAGTTCAAAAGTTCCCACATTAGAATCAAGTTAGCTTTGTCAACTTCCAACTCCACAATGTACTGTGCAACCAAAATACACTCCTGCCTGCGTCATCTCATCATTTGATCTTGTCAATTATATCTGAGATGACTTTGTCCATGTTAAGCTCCTTCATTGGAGTAAATGGTCGTTTCATATCCTGCAAACATTTAAGATAAAGGAGAGTTTGAAACTGCTGCAGAGACCATAAAAGAAATTTTTGCAATATTCAGAAAGAAAACCTAAATGATGCCAAACATCATGTCAGGTACAAAATGAAAAATAAATTTGCACAGAAAGGCAATGTAGAGATCAAGCTTAAAACAAAAGATGTTATGATTTATAATGAAGCATGAAACAACACTGTGCCTGTTGAAAGTCTAATGCTTTAGACCCCAATGCTGTAAACAGGTCAGGCAAAATTTATCTCATAAATTAACGTGGTTTAAAGAACGAGTCTGACTGGGTTACAAGACAGTAGAAGATACTAGGCGTCCCAGATTACTAAAAAGTTGGGAATGATAAAGACACGAGCAAGAGATCTTCGATACTTTTAACATTATAATCATTGAAAATATTACTCAAATCTTTTACAAGTCTAACGAGCAATGTGATCAGTTAGATTCAACTCTCGTCGTCAATCTAAATATGAGTCATGAGCCAACGACAAAGGCTAACAATATTATAAACAATTCCAGAGGAGAAACCCTAACCACTGTGCTACAATACATATGCTCCAAAACAATCAATTGTACATGTCATTATACCACCATTATAATAAGTAAAGTTTCAGTCCTTGATGACACAAGGATTGCATATCGACAAAACAGATAACTAGCACATATTTAGGATTAAGAATAATATGCAGAGAAGAAAATAAAATAAATGAGCTGGTTATAATCTATGAAGCTCAGAAAATTTTATTAAGTAACATTTTTCCATTGTGGAAAAGATTATGCATTTCCTTATTTTCACGTTTTCTTTTATAAATTTTTAGAAAATGTTGTTTCCCCGTGTCCATTTCCATGTTTCCGTTTCCATGCTATATAGGTGATAGTTATTGCAGTTGTAAGTTACCAGAAGACTAATGAATGTCTCTCCACCTTCCTTCCTTATTTCGAAGCAACCCTTCCTAGGCTGGCAAAGAAAAAATGTACCAATTAACCAGATACGTCTATAACAATAGAAAAAACTCGGAAGTAATGTGCCCATAATAAACAGAAATTTCTTATGCAAAATAAACCAGCTTATTGCGCCAGTTATTCAAATGTTACCAAAATATATATTAACTAACAACAGCAGTAAACATTCAGTACAAATGGTAGACTACATATGCATGCAATCCAGCCACATCAACTATAAACAGTGACATGTATGTATGTATGGCGGTTTTCTTGACCTATCAGTGGCCAACTCTGCAAAGCATCTTATTAAAACATCAGTTTGAAAAGTTTAGAACAAATACATACATGATGAAGAGCATCAAGATTCAAGATGCGCATACAGAAGACATGACTCCAAAGTCAGGGCATGACAGATCCTTCAATTTAACGATGCATCCACAAAATAAATAGAAAACAAACAACATAAGGCAGAAATGAAAAGCTCAGTCACATTGTCAAATGACTTGAGCAAGTAAATCTTTGACTTTGGCGGAAACTATATGCAACAGCATCCACAACTAGCCAAAATGGCAAAGAAACAGTTTCTAACAAAGATCATTCAAACTTCTTGAACAAAAGAAATCAGAATAGCTTTTGAAAGGTTCCAGAACTAGAAAAGGTATGACAAGAATGAGGTCCAGCACATCCAAGGAATTCATCTGTGGACAGAAGGATTACATTATTGAAGAATTTATGCATGGCTTACCAGAAGAACCCAAAAGCTGAATAACATTTTTAATTAAAGGAACTACAAGTAAAAGCTAATAACATTGGCAAAACAAAAAAAAAAAAAAAAAATACTTTATCAGGGTTAACTAGCACAGTAATACCAGGAACACCACTCTCCAAACCATTTTTCACATGTGCAGCTCTTGTCTTGAATGAGTTGCACTGTTTGCTACATGGAGCAACAACTTAATTAGATTTGACATATTATGTTGTCTTGGAAAAATAGCATTATCCAGGCCCACGCAGCAGAAACCAGACACATAGCTCATGCAACAATCACCCTAATAATTACTAGTTATAGATATAATACATAACAGAATGCTATCCCACTAAATGAAACCTAAGTGAATCAAAATTTTTCATTTGCACCTTGTTTCAAATAAGATTGTTCATAAGAACAAAAATCACTCAAAATAATCATTCTTCAACCTCCTAGAAGCATTTTCATCCGCAATCATAAAGTATGATGCTAGCCTATATAAACTATCTTAAATACCCTATGTTTTGAGAACCTTACTGAATCACCAGGAAGTAAAATTTTCTGATGGCATGTTAAAATACGAAAGCAGGTCATAAAATTGAAGTACTAACTGGTTTCATGAAGTAGCAAGTTTAAGATAGACAGAGTCACTCATCTTCCGCAAGCAATATCAAACATAAGTCAGACCATAGGGGTGTAATCGGTGTACCGCAGCTACCCAAACCCCGCCACTTTTTACAATGTCGTATACTACCGATACCATAGAAATATAATACTGATACCGATACCGTTAAAGATGAAAACCATAAAAACCGATACCATTAATATAATGCGGTATTGACGGTATCCGATATCGATACCGAAATTACAATATGTTTTTTAAATCAATAGAAATAATGATTTTCAAATCAATACAAACAATAAAGAAAATATCATAATTCAAGTCACAACATGATATTACAAACACATTTTTGTTAATAAAACGAATACATTCATCCAAATAAATAAATTTCAATTCTGAAAAATAAAAATAAATTTCATCCAAATAAACACATTTTTGTTACTAAACGGTATACTGACAGTATACCATTTAAAATTTTCAAAAAACCGAAACCGATACCGATACCACCAAAATTTGAATTTTAATACCGAAAATTTTCGATATCAATCGGCATCAGCATTTATCGGTATTGACGGTGCAGTTTTGGCAGTATGCCATTTAGATAGCGCGAAACTTACACCCCTAGTAGCTTCATCTCCTTCCTAACAGTTGTTACACCAACCATATCTGTCACACCATGTGACTCATGGTTATATGTAAAAAACCATTAAAAATTGTTAGAGTGGATAGCATTGTTCCCCTGCTTTCTCACAATTTCCTCTCCCCATTCCATTCAAGCATAAATCACGAGTGTTTTAAAACCCCCAATGCCAAACTCCTTTCTTTTAACTATTTTCTCAACATCCAAACAGGATTTAATAGATACAATGTGCAAAAGAAAAATAAAAAGAATTCCTCATTGATTCAGAACCTTAACATGATAAAATGTTGCAGATAAGCAAGTATAACCATGTGACAAGCACAAACTATCTTACCGCCAAGAAACAAAAAATAAAGCAGAAATCTGCTAACCCTAGCACGTCCAGATATGAAAAATAAATACAAAATTATTCAGGGCTTAATACTTGAAGTTTCCATTTTGATCAAAATATAATTAAGCATCCGATTTCTTAACGTATTAAAACATAAGACTTCTCTATCATTTACTTTAGACGAGTTTCGACTGTTCTCGTACACGAAGCGGAAAATATTCATCAGCCAAACAATACAATGGGGGGAAAGAAAGAAATATGAAGAAGAAAAAAAACTCACCAGTGTTCGATCACAATAGTCATCTTAGCCTCACCGTCAGTAGCTGCATCCTCCTTAGCCTCTTCCTGTTCTTTGCCATTCTCTTTCTCTTCCACGCTCTCGTTTTCCTTCTCGTTCTCCGTCTGTTTCTCTTGAGGCTTCGCTTTCTCCACCTTAGCCGCAGCTTTTCCCTTTTTCTTCTTTGGCAACTTGGGCAGCGGAACGGTGACCGGCGAGTTGGATAACCGAGCCGAGCTACGAGTCACCCTAGTGGGCGGCGTCGGTACGGGCCTGGATGTCTCAGCTTCTCCCTCACCCTTTCGCTTCCTAGGCGCCATGGAATGGGAAATATCGGTACAGATTAGATTACCTGTCTTTCTCTCTCTACGTTGTTTCTCTCACTAGATGCGGGTGAGTGTTGAGTAAGAGATACTTCTCTTGTCAGGGTACGGGAGTGGGATGGATCCTATTCGTTCTCCCGCGCTTTTTATTTTGTGGATTTTGGACCGACGGTCTTGATTTATTTTTTGTTGCTGTACGGTGATGTTGATTGGAGATTCAAAGGGTGGGATTGTGCCACGTCAGTAATTGTTTTGGGGAAGGTGAGGAGACCGGGAAATAATATATTTTAGCTAAAGTAAATTTGTCCTGTGACCATAAAAGATAAAAAATTGTCAAATTTATTTTTAAATTTATATTTTTTATTAAATTTATTTATTAACAGTATGTTATTGTTTAATTTTTTTTTTTATCTTTATTATATTTAAATGAATGAGCAGAATTAATACTTTATAAATATATTATTGTGTGAAAATAAAATTATATTTTTAAGATTTAAAAAATCAAAAATTTTTAAAATTTAAAAGAAATTATATTTTTATTAAAATATATTTAAATTTAACTCTCTTAAATATATTTTTTGATTATATAATTCTATTTATTTACTCAACTATAGTAGATATAGGAAAAAAATGTATTAATAATTCTATTTATTTCTCTTAAAAGTTTTTTACTTATTTTCTGACCACATAGTTTTATTTATTTATATAATTAAATAACAAGAAGAATTAATATTCAATAAAAATGTTGTTATGTGAAAATGAAACTGTATTGTTAAGATTTAGATACTCACAAATTTTTTAAATTTAAGAGAAATTATATTTTTATTAAAATACATTTAAATTTGATTTTCTTAAATGTATTTCTTAATCATACAATTCTACTTATTTATACATTTAAATTTAATTTTCTTAAATGTATTTTTTTAATCATACAATTCTACTTAATTATCTAACTATAACATATATAAAAAAATGTGTTAAAAATAAATACAATAATGTATAAAAGTTAGATAAACTTAATGAAAATATAAATTTAAAGGTAAATTTAATTAAAAAGCCCATTTTATTTTTTAGTGTTACGTATAAGTGTTTCTGAGATCAGACAATAACCGATAGGCAATAACACCTTCTCTGCGTATACTGACGCACGCCACTGCCCTTCCCCTTCCATACATTTGTCATCCGATTGTGGGCTGTGTTTGGAACTTCATAAAATCCTCATTTTCCTATTTAGTAGGAAGATTTCTTCATTCTTGTTTCAGTAGCTAAGCAATTTAATAACTATCTCATCCAAAACAGAACCAAAATTAATGAAGAAAATCAACAAATTTTTTTTCCAATACGTGTTTTTATATTCAATACTCTAGGAGGAAAATTTTATTCGTGTGCAAAATAAACAAATATTTCATTACAATTATCAAATCACAAATACATCCATTATTATGATAGAAATCAAAATTAAAATCTCCTAATCCTAGTACTCTATAACCATATTTTAAACACTAAAAAATATATGAGAATATAATTTTTTTAATTTATTGTTATATTTGATATCTTAATTTATTTTAAAATTTTAAAATAAATTTCTAATAATATTAGAATGTCTAATTATTCTTAGAATTTAATTGATTAGATTAATTTATTTACTTATAAAGTATAAGGTTATTATATATATGGGCAATTAAAAAAATTTATTAATATTTAAATTTTATTTTTTATATATTGAAATATATTAAATAAAAATATTAAAATCTTAAAACTCTATTTTAAAAATAAGATTTCATTTCTCAATTTTTTAGTATAACTAAAAATGCCATAAAACTAATTATTAAGCGAATGTATCACTAATAAAAAAATAAAATATCACATATAATAACTATTAGATAATATCTAGTATAAAATATTAAAAAGGAAAATATTAGCAATTGTCGTTTATCAAAATTTTACATTTAATTGCTTCATGCTAATTGTAGTTTAAATATTTTATGAAGTATCTATTATATCATAAATGTTATTATAATAAAAAAATAAAAATTTATATTTAAATATAATATTATTATAATTTACAAAAAAAATAAACTAATCAGATAGTAAATATTAAAATATAATATTTATAAATAACTTTTGCTTACATTTGTCATGTTAAGATTAGTAAAACTAAAATTTGATAGGGGTGACTAAAAATGTATCATAAACCAAATTCATATAATTTTAATTTAATTTGATTAAAATGGTTCGTTTTTTTAAATTCATTTATTCTAATTTTTATAATTTAGTTCAAATTTTTACTAAAATTGGTTTATTTATTTTATATAAAAATAATCAAAATCAAAAATTAATTTTTTTTAAATTAAAATCAAATCAAATTATGATAGAAAAATTAAATTAAATTGATCGAATGATGTTGATTCATTTGGTTTATTCGATTTGATTGTTATGTTTATCGCTTGTTTATGTTCATGGATTTTCAAAATATTAAAAATCAATAGTCTAGATAATGTTTTTCGTATGAAATCCATTTAAAAGAAGACATTAATATAGTGTTTGATGTAAATAAATTTCATAAATTTTATAGAATTCATTTATAAGTTCAAATTTAGAGTGTATGATATAAATATAAAGTAATTTAAAATTATATCTCATTAAATCTATGAAATTAGTTACAATTAAACTAACTTTTACCAAATTTGATACAATTCTTGAATGAATTCTAAATTCATTGATTCAAATATATTTTGTTCTCTTATTTTCCTTCCTCTCATTACTATTTCTTCTGTTTTCTTTTAATTGTTCTTCCCCTTTTTCTTTATTCTCTTCAGTTATTACTCTCATTTTTGTTATCTTTCCTTAAAATTGATGCAGCTTTTTCTTTAAAAAAAGCCTTTCTTTAAAAAAAACTTACTTTATTGAATTTTTAATAAATATATATATATATATATATGAAATTTATTTTATTTGAAATAAATTTTACTTATTTAAGTTTTCAAATATTCATATTTATAAAAAAAATCATAAATCACATAATACATATGAAGAGTATTTTTGAGAAAATAAAATATTACATTGAATTCCATACTTAAATCAAATGCAATGTTCATTTCATTTAAGAGTTTATTTATAAATAAATTCTGTTAGAAATTCATTTGTAAGAAATGAATTTTATCTTGAATTTAAGACAAATATAATGCAAGGTAATGTTTAATTGAAAAAAATTAAGATAAAAGATTTTGAAAAAACTATGAATTTGTCAAAATTGATGAATAAAAATTATTAGAAATTATGAATTATTTAAAATCACTGTTTATCATAATTGTTAAATGAATTATTTTGAGATTTTACAAAATAAATTATTCTTGAAAATGATGGATTTCACAATGAAATATTTCATTACAACAATAAATCTATATATTTGTCATACATATGAAATAAATAAAATTGTATAAATTCATAAATTTTAAAATTTATGAATCCATAAATTTTAATAAAATTTAAAAATTCTCAATTGAAACAAACATGGCCTAAAACAGTCATGACCTGTTGTATTAGATGCATTGCAGACGGGCTTCTGAAGATGAGTTGGAATGGAGCCACTCCTAATTCAAGGTGTCTAATCTATGTTTCTTCCATAATCCATTTGCATTAAACATTTGGGACCTCTTTATATCCTAAAATTTATCTGACAGATTATACTACACATTTATAGGGAATTATTGCAGCCAAATTAGTCAAACAATAATAATAATAATAATAAGATATGACATTGACATGCTAAATTGCTGTATAATTTGAGAAAATGAATAACAATTTATCCAGAGTTTCGGGATAGAATTTTCTAGCAAATAAGTAGCATAATCGCTTCAATCCATTCCAGATACAAGGTGTTGTTGTTACCACTGTATTCTGCAACTTGTAGACAAACACGAATGATACATATAATATAACCTTTTTCAAAAATATTCTTCAAAATTGTGAGATCAAAACTCTGTACCTTTTCATCACTTGTAAGATGCAAGGCCTCATCAGTAGACTACAAATGGGTAAGAAAAGTCACCATTAGGAATATTTTTTGCAATATTATCATTTTCATTTCACCCTTCAATTTCTGTGATAAACATTGAGAATTAATACAACTTGATCATTAATAATAAACAAAAAAAATGGTCTAAATTATATTGTTAAAAAAGAAAAGAAGGATGTGAATATATATGTTTTTAAGAAGGTCATAAGTAACATTTCGGGCGCTGTAAGCTTCTGGTTGCCCACTTTCTCTGAGACCAGTCAACATAAGTTTCTGACGGTAAGCAATTCCATCTTGAAGAAAAAGAAAACTCATTAATTGTGTGAGAATAAAATGCAAGAAGATGATTAAGCGCTGAATAACTGACATGAAAAAAGGTTGGTAAGTAATGTTCGTCAGCATAGCAATTGCGCCCGTCCATGGTTGGCTGAGACAGAGAAAAGTCAACAATTCTAAAATTTTATCAACAAACAATATATAGTTCTATCTAAATTAAAACACTGAGAATTGAATCAGAGTGGGATGGGCTGTACTGTTCTCGATCCACATCCCCAGGGGGTGGATATAGAAGCGGATTGGGCCGTATTTTCTTTAAAACGAAGGAAATGATCCAGGGTGTTGAAGCTCCAGATACAATTAGGAACAAGGTCTTCTTTTCTCTTTTGGGATTTCTCTCTCATAGGTAATTATTAACCCAATCTCTCAATTTGTATCAGAAAACATAATATCTTAACTTGCTTATATGCTTTATTAAAATAAATTAATATGTTCAGGTCATTTGAAGGTTTTGGATGGAAGTTGGATTCAAGTAAATTTTTGAGCCACCTCAACTGAAGGTTGGTGGATTGGAGTTCCAGTATGGTGGTCAAAGTGAGGTTAAGCTGCAGATAACATACATTGATGAGAATATCAGGTTGGGAAAGGGATCTAGAGGTTCTTTATTTGTTTTTCAAAGACGCAAATGATCAACCCACACCTTTTGCCTTTAGCATTCACCTTTTTCAAAATGTTCTCATCTTTTGGTTTCCATAATAACTGTAGGAATGGGACTGTTTGCATGTGCTGAGCTAAAATCACACGCCATTATGAGCAACTCTTCTTCCACTTACTCATTGGATTCATACCTGTTACAAGTAAAATTCTCTTGAAAAAGTTGAATCATTGGTCATCCTCAACAGGAACACTTTTATTTCGACTGATTACAGGATAATATCCATTATATTTCAGTGAGCATCAGTTACTGTAGCATCTTACGCTTTCTTTGGGGTATTAATATTGGTGCAAGGTAAAAATATTATCCATGCAAGCAGCAAAACCAATCTTGAATTTCCCATTCACACCCTAAAATAATCTGTTACACTTTGCCACTGCCCTTTAGATCAAAACAAACATATTCAATATTAATATGTTTTTCAACCTGACAATTGCGAATTTGTTGCTGAAGAAAGTATAACCTCGAGAAAAAGGGCAGTCCGTGGCGAGTCCAGACATCCATTAGTAATAATGATGAGAAGAGGAAATATCATAAGACTTGCACATTCTGCTTTCATGCTAAACCTAAGCAATATTTTTAATCAACTACTACTAAATTTTCTTGTCTCTTGTCAACAATTAAGAGAACTCCATCCCTCTATACGACATATTTGTTAGCAATTAGGAATATTCAACAGTTAATATAATAACGTTTGACATTTACAATCCAAGTCTCTTAGGTCTCAAATAAGTGAAGGAGCCTTGTCGCAGCCCTGGCATTGAGACTTGCTGCTGCTGCTTTGCCCTCTTTTCCCTCTCTCTTTCCTTACTCTCTATCTCAACCTCCGCTTGCTCCTTCCTCAAACTTTCCATTTCTTCTTCCATTGCTGTTTTCTCTTCCTTCTGCCTTTTCTTGTGCTCCAACATAGATGTATCTGATTCCTTCACAGAAAAAAACATAGGCCCCAGCTCAGCCAGCCATTGAGGTTCCACTGCAGTCGCACACTGCATATACTCCTTTGTGGTCAAAATCAATTCATGATAGACTACATAATCTGGAGTGTAACCTAAGCCGTATAGAGCACTGCTTGGGTGAAGATGACATGGCATTCCATTCCTGCAATTGACATATTCTCCAACACCCTTTAATCTTGCTGCATTGTGGAAATATGCAGAACAGATGGCTTTTCGTACAATGTCCCAATCAGGTCCACAGGAAGTTAATGGGATTTTCAAAGTTTTGAGAATATCCAGCAGCTGGGATCTGACTTCTCTAGCCTTTCGTAATCCTTTGATATGCAGAAAATGATCATTACACCAATCCCCTCGATACTGGTGCTCTTTCCATTGCAAATAGACATTGAGCAGGGTTAAGTGGTCAGATTCAGGAACAAAAAATTTTTCTCTTGCAGCATCACTCTCCTCTGCCCTATCTTTGGGCCGGAAAAACACTGATGGCACTGAAAGCATTGACACAATTATCAAAACCTCATTTAGACATCTTAGCTCTTCTCCCATTAAGAGCATCTTAGCTAATGGGGGGTCTAACGGGAACTCCACCATTTTCCAACCAAGATCAGTTAGGCCTCCAACATTGTTAAGCGCACCCAAAACCCACAATTGATACATTGAATTAAGGATGTTATCCTGAGGAGGTGGGTCCATGAAATCAAAATCTAGCAAGTTATCAATTTTGAGAGATTTGAGCAGCAATACCACATTGCCCAGGTTGGTCCTCTGGATCTCTGGCATCGGACTTGGCAGCATTTCATTTAGGTATGCACTTTCTGTAAAAAGCCTATAACATGTGCCAGGGCCAGTCCTACCAGCACGTCCAGCACGTTGATCAGCAGCAGCACGGCTAACAGGGAAAACTTGGAGGGCATCCATACCCATCCTAGGATTGTAAACTTTCATTTTACCATACCCTGTGTCAATAACATAAAAAATTCCATCAACCGTCAAAGATGTTTCAGCAATGTTTGTGGCAACAATGCATTTGCGGGCTCCATCTTCAGCTTTCTGGAATATCTTTGCTTGTAAATCAGCTGGTAGTTGTGAGTAGATAGGTAGTATCAAGAGTTTAGGGACGGCTTTCTTTGTGGAAGAGATGAGCTGTTCCATGCGCTCAGCAAGGGAATAACAGGCTGCTTCAATCTCATCTTGCCCAGTCATAAAAATTAGGATGTCACCTGGAGGACTAGTAATGTGGATGGTCATGGCTTGCTTTACAGCAGCTTCAACATAATCTTCACAAGGAGTTTTGCTGTACAAAATATTCACTGGGAATGTTCTCCCTGGAATGTGGAAAATTGGAACACTGCAATGTATTCAGAACAAAATTATGTTTCTATTGAGAAGAAAAAGATTTTAAAAAAATAGAGAGAAAATGGATCCAAAAGATGCCTTATTTTTTTGACAACAAAAAGTAAACCTGTTACCTTCCGAAGAAATTGGAAAATTTCTCAGCATTCAAAGTTGCAGATGTTACAATGAGTCTGAAGTCACGACGCTGGGCAACAACTTTTTTCAGTATCCCAAACAACACATCAGTGCTTAAAGATCTTTCATGTGCTTCATCCAT
>CATIWR010052514.1:0-62087 GCA_949677035.1 Omphalea diandra | reverse complement strand
TCACTGTTTCTATTTATCACTCAAACAATAATTGGGCAAAAACTATATATATAAAAACACACACACAACACATATATATATATATATATATATATATATATATATATATATATATATATATATATATAGACACACATACATATATATATATAACACAAACACATACAGATTATGTATAAAACACACTTTATCAAACCTAATATTAATATCAAAGGAATTAAAGAGTTGAGATTTGAGGATGAACCCTGCCTTCCTTTCCCATCTGCAATTCTCTCTTATTAACACAAGCAGTGGTTTTCTTGCTGTTCATGTTCCACAGAGCAGAGCTTTGTCTTTGTGCATATATTTAATGATTGACTCCGGATTGAGTATTTTTTTTCTTTTTTCTTTTTAAAGTTTGTATTGGATTACTATTTACGAGTTTATAATTTTAGAGATAACTTTAATATTATTAAATTAAAATTAATTGCAACAAATTGAGTATTTAGGTGCCTTTTCTTGTAAGATTTATATATGTATAAATGAATAATTCAGAAATAATTGATATAATGTTTTCTCCATAGGCAATTTAAACCATTTCTCCAACTCCAAGATGGGCTATAGATTTAACGAAAATAATTAGATGGCACATTTAAGAAATATATATTACAAGAAGAAGATTGATATGGCGACAAGCATAAGAAGATTGACAGGCTAAAACAAAAGGGCATCAAAACTAAAATAGTTTGTCCAATATTACTTGAAAATTTCTTCTTTGATATTATCAACGTCCGCCGTAGCCGTGTCCACCATAGCCATTACCACCATTACCATTGCCATGACCACCATAGCCACTACCACCGTAGCCGTTGCCACCGCCGTACCCATTTCCGTGCCCACCATAACCGTTGCCACCATACCCACTACCACCACCATAATTGTTGTTGCCACCATAGCCATGGCCACCATATCCGTTTCCACCACCGTTGTTGTTGTTGCCACCATAACCATGGCCACCGTATCCATTGCCTCCACCGTAGTTGTTGTTGCCACCGTAGCCGTTGCCACCGTATCCGTTGCCGCCACCCCAGCTGTTGTTGTGGCCTCCGTAGCCATGGCCACCATATCCGTTGCCGCCACCACAGTTATTGTTGCCACCATAGCCGTGGCCACCATATCCATTGCCACTCATCTTTGATCACTTGAGTGAATTGAAAACTAACTAACAAAAGTTATTTGGTTTCTAGGTGTGATGCAAATGAGAAAAGTGGGAATCATTTTATAGACGATTTGGTTGATAGATTGAGCTTTCCTAGCAGGTACTTCGATGGCCCACATGCAAATTTCTTGTTTAAGTAGACAAAAGACTATATTAATTAAATCAATAAATTAAGCACAATACAAGTAGAGATGTACGTTGGGATAAAATAATTATCAAAGACGTGTTGATGTGCCAAACAATAATAATTTAATAGATGACGAATAGACCAAGGCTCTGTAATCTATTAAGAATACCACATATAAGGTTTCATTTATTTTATTCTAGTTAGCTATAAGTTTTATACACTAATAAAAATAATACTAAATATAAAATTTCATTTACAAGTAAACTTTGTTAATGAAATTCGTTTGAAAATGATAAGAACAAAATAAAATTATTTTTTTGTGGGGTGAATACAAGGTTAAATCCTAAGGGAACAAAATAAAACTACCAAATGAATTTCACATTTACTTGAATTAAGTAATATATAAAATATTAAAATATCTTTTAATGCATAGAAATTATATATTTTGCCATCTTTTTGTTAACTTAGTAAACTATTAATTTATAAAGAATTTTTAATTGAAGGGGATGGTATCAAAATTATCAAAAAATTGAGTTATAATTAATAGTTATTAATAATTCTTTTTAATAGCATATAATATCCATAAAGAGTTTTTTAATGTTGCAAGGGTGTTTGCCCTTATTCGTCCCCAAGAGTCAGTTACGGCGTCTAAGTTTGTTGGCGTTAATCTATTTGCAGAGCAGTTAGAGATGGCAATTTGTGTTTTTTTAGATGAAAAGGAATAATTTTTATTTGTGAAACATTAAATATAAAAATATCAATATATATAAAACATTAAAGTTTATAATTCACGATACATAATATTCACACTGAGTATGTGGAATCTAATTCCAAAAGTGAAGATTTCTTTTGTAAAAATATAATATTTCTTTTGTAAAAATATAATCATATTGACAAAATATTAAATCTTACATAACGATAGAAAATATGCTCTACATAAGAAGCCGCAACTCGACATTTTTGTCTTTAAACGTGTTCAATTGAATTACTACAAAAAAATTGATCAATTTTTTTAATAATATTATAAATCAATCTCATAAAAGAATAATAATAACTTCCATATAATAGCCCTAACTTTTATGAGAAAAGAACTAAAAATTTTCATTAGAGTTACAAAGAACTGAAAAAAAATTAGAAAATCTATAAAGATAAATACTGATATGTATTATTAAGATGGAAATAAATAACATATTAACAAAAATAATAAAATTATGAGCTATCGCCGGCTACAGTAGCCCAAAAAATGAACAAAAAAAATAATATTGATAGAACAGTGAGAGAAAAGATTGCTAAGATTTTTTTGTATTGAGTGTTATAGGTTAATTGGCAGTTCGTATTAATAGATGATGTTTTGTATCATATCGTGTTGAGATATAAATATAATATAATTAGGATTAATCTAATTAGACTGTTTGGTCTGATTTTCAAAACCAAGGTGTAAACAACACATTCATTCCAACGTGTGTGAACAACTCTAAGAAGATCAAGACTTCAGTACTTTAGATGACACTTGGAAATTAGAAACAATGCATATCCATATCATCAACACGCAACCGTTGATGATTTTTTAATTTTTATGATTACAAAATAGTTGAACTAGATATAATTGGATGAATATATGTATAGTTTGAGGCAAAGCGCTACCGCAAAAATTTTATCTTAGGTATTTTAAGCAGACTGGAAGCTCAATTGAGTATCTCAATAATCAATGCCCTTAACATGACAAAGGGATCGATTTTGCTCACAAATTTAACTTTTTTTTTAAAAAAAAAAATCTATAGAACAAGACTAGATGAAGTAAGTGTTACTGTCTTTTTATACAATTAACACTAGGATATTTATCGATTGATTCGGTTGGTTTCAATTCGATTTTTATGAAAATCAAATTAATTAAATTTTAAATTTATAAAAATTTAATCTATCTGATTTTTTTTTTATGAATTGAACCGAATTTAATTTGATTTGGTTCAATTTGAATCAAAAAATTTTAAAATGTTTTTTCAAAAAATTTTAATAGAAATTATATTATTTTAACTATTTATAGGTATGAAACTTATTATATATATATATATATATATAAAATTTATTTTTAAGTATATATCTATATTTATACATTTATTAAAAATTTTAAATGTGGTTATTTTGATTAATTTAATTTATTCGATTTTCATTTTTAAAATTGAACTGAATTAACAAATATTTTTTCAAAAAATCAAATCATATCGAATTTTAAATTTAATTGAATCAAATTGAACTAATTAGTTAAATTTGATTTTTCAATTTGATCCTAGTATTTTAAATGGAATACTAGTACTATGGGCAATGGACTAATGCTAATAGCTTGGTTAGCTTTTCTTCTTGAATGTCTATTTATTGGTGAATCTTATATAGTGCCATTAATTAGAGGTGACAATAGAGTCAGATCAAATTATTTTTGAATCATGCTATTTTTGAGTTTGATTGCTTGAATTTTGAGCGAGTTCGGGTTACTCATCAAGTTTATATACAGAAAGGATTTTAGGTTGGATTTTGGATTTATACTTTGAATTAGGTCAAGTCATTTATTATTTACTTTTTTAAAATATATTTTTAAAATTTCTATTTAGATTTTTTGTTATTTATGTAATATTTTCTCATAATCTATTAAGAAAAAAAGTATTTTTAAAAATTATTTTTTAATCAGACAAATTTTATATAAATAGAATTCAATTAAAATTTTTTATTTTCATTTAGATGCTTAATCAATTCAATAGAATTTATTTTTTTTTAAGTAAATGACTATATATAATGAAAATGAGTAATTGAATTAAGCTCATATAGAATTGAGAATAGTTTTTTAATTTTAAATAAATTATTTGAATATTTTTAATAATTTAAATCAAGTCATTTAGGTTGATTAGCAATCAGGTTAAGTCATTTGTTATTCATTTTTGAAAAATATATTTTAAAATGTTCATTTGAATTTTCATTTTTATGTAATATTTTCTCATAATTTATTAAGAACAATCAATTTTCTTTAAAATATTATTTCTAATTACGTAAATTTTACATAAATATAAATTGATTAAAATTTTTTTATATTTATTTAAATACTTAATAAACTAAATATAATTTATTTTTTAAGCAAATGACTATACTTAATGAAAATGAGTAATTAAATTAAGTTTATATATAATTAAAAATATTTTAATTTTTAGATAAAATTTAATATTTTAATAATTTAAATTAGATCATTCAAATCAATTTACGGATTGAGTCAAGATAAAGTAGATTAGTGGGTTGAACTTGAATTGAATTGAATTCGACTTAAAAATTTGTGAGTCATTTTTTTATTTCTTTTCGAATTAGATTCAAATCAATTTTTTTCAAATGAATTTGAATATAATTTTCATATTAAATTAAAAACTATTGCCTCTACGGTTAACAGTAGTGTAGCGTTGAAGTTATCTAAGATTAGAAGAAAACCATTAATGTTTGCAGATCAAGTTACTATCAGACTTTTCTATCGAAGCAGTAACGTACAGTAACTAAAATAATGACTCCAAATTACTGCTATGGTTGAATTTTAGGCTTGATGATGGCCATTCATTTATAAAATGCCGTGTATATATAGCTTCATGAATTCTTCATGTGTAATAATATGGTTCTATTTCTGTTTTTCGAGGTAATAATCTCCCATTTTTATATATGTGATTGTCACAGTTCAAATGCACGGCTAGCATTGCCATTACCATACCTACTTGTCACTGTTGCAGTCATTACCGTTCCTACTGTACTGGGTGAGGTGAAGCCTCTGTGTATTGTACATTATTAATAGAAGTATTAATTAATTGTAGGTCCTAATTGGGACCTATAGTCCAAAAGTTGAATAAAGACATTATAGAGTTGTAATAAATCTCGCATTGAAAGCAATAAGCCAACCAAGTACATAATATTCACCTTCATTCAATCTTTCCCTTTCTTTGCACGCCTTCTTGTTTTACTTCCTCAAATCTTTCATTTTTTGTTAAAGTGTCTGCTATCCAAGAACCTATACATCTTATCATCAATCAAAATTAAATTCGAATTGGGTTTCTGCAATGCATAAAGAACTCAAGCATTATGGAACAGTTATACTTGGAATCTAACTATCTTGCCACTACATGTAACAATTAGATCGGATTGGATCATTTTTGAATTGTATCATTTTTAAATTAAAATATTTTAAGTCTGATCGATCTTTTATCACTTAAGTTTTGATGTATTTAGGCCATTCATTGAGTTTATATATTGAAAAAAAATTCATATATTGAAAAATTTTAGGCTTACTTTTAAAATCAATATTTTGAATTGAGTCATTTATTGTTCACTTTTTTTAAAAAATAAATTTAAAATATACTTTTAGATTATTTATTATTTATACTATATTTTTTCAAATTTGTGAATAAATATAATATTTTTTAAAAAATATTTTTAATTAGGTAGATGTTATATAAACTTAACATAATAATCTAGTTTAAATTTGTAATAATATTAATAATTATATTTTCAGTACTCAAAGATAATAAAATATTTTTTACTGCATTATATAAATATAAAGGATGTATTCTTAAAATCGTCCAGATAATAACATTGAAATACAAGTATTTTTGAATATTAAAAAAAAATCATGCCACTCATTCCTAAATTATAATTACCTTTCCAGAAATTGATGATGACCATGGATTTGGTATATATTGAGATATCCTACTGCCCTGTATCATACTATCATTCCTAATTCCTATCAGAAATCACTGTCTCCCAGATATATACTAAGATATAATTAATCAAAATAATTCGCTGGCACATTTATTCATATCATAACAAGATTATTATTACGCAGCCTACGGCAAAAAAAGAGAGAGAGATAAAATATGTCTTATTATATGATTGAAGTATGACGATTAGAAGACGTGACTTGCTACCAGCAAGTCACATTTCCAAAGTCACAACCAATCAACTTTTACCGTTACCATAAACACCACATTAAATTGGAAGGGAAGAAAACCTTCTTCTTTCCCTCTGTATTCACCAGATGCAACATACATTAAGGCTATGTTTGGTATGATATAATTAAATATAATGTAATAAAAAATTTTGAGTTTAATAATTCAATTGAGTTTGTATTTGATTACATTTTATTACAGTTGATTGTATCCTATCAAACATAGCCAAAGTTTTAGAGAAATTAACAGATTTCATAAAGCATCAAATGATTTGGGGGAAAAAAACCTTCATTTTTTTAGGATAAACGAATTGGGGATAAACTTTCATTAGATATTTTTATTAATTTAAATTGGATTGTTTGAGTCAATCTATAGGTCGGATTAAGATTGGATCAATTCAGATTGACCTGCAAGTGGAATTAAGTTTGATCTGAAAATTTTCAGGCCATTTTGAGATTTATTCTGAGTCTCATCAAATCGGGTTAGAAACTACAACCTCTACTTGCCATTAGGAAAGAAGCCTATTGGCTCACAATACATGGAAAATTACAAAGTTAGTTTAGGGTCAAATCATCTCTGAGTTGGAATGTTTTCAATTTAGTTCGCTTGAAGTTCAAGCACATTTAGGTTATCCATCAAGTTTATATACAAAAAAGATTTCAGATAAGATTTAGGATTTGCCCTTAACAATATCAGGTCATTTATTATTTTTAATATATATCTTTAAAATATCTATTTAGATTTTTTATTATTTATAAGATATATTTTCTCATAATTTGTTGAGAAAAATAACTTTGAAAAATTATTTTTTTAATTAGGCAGATTTTACATAAATAGAACTTGAATAAAATTTTTTATTTTCTTTTAAGTACCTTATAAATTAAATATAATTTGTTTTTAAGCAAATGACTCTATGTAATGAAATAAGTAACTAAATTAAGTTTACATAAAATTGAAAATAAAAAATATATTTTTCTTTTTAAATAAAATTTAAATATTTTAGTAATGTAAATCTAAACATTCAGATTGACCCATAAATCAGAACGATTTGGATCGGATCAAGTTTGACTCAAGTTTAAGTCATTTTAGATCGAGTTAATTTTAAGTAAAGTTTTTCAAAGAGAAATTTTCGGATTAAGTTAGAAACTATCACATCTAGAGATCATATTCAAAGCCCCTTAATGCTTGATAATATGGGAAATTTAATTTGCAATGATGGGTATTACTTAGTGAAAGTATAAAGCAAGTGAACATATTGGTTAAAAAATGCTACAAGGCAACATTGCACAGCAAAATAA
The DNA here is from genome assembly GCA_949677035.1 of Omphalea diandra. NCBI lineage: Eukaryota > Viridiplantae > Streptophyta > Magnoliopsida > Malpighiales > Euphorbiaceae > Omphalea > Omphalea diandra. The sequence goes on along the minus strand of CATIWR010052514.1, from coordinate 54,500 downwards.
ATGAAACATAAAACTAATAAAGAACATGAACGTACTATGCCACCAATTTTCTCCACTTTTTCAAGAACAGTTGCTGCATATAGACTTGGAAAATGAACAATTCGATACAAGAATACAATTTTAATGATAATTGGATGATGTAAAGCAGAAATCATTCATTTATTCCCAATATGCCTATTTTAAGTTTATAATTATAATTTTATTTTCAATGCTCAAAAATAGTAAAATATTTTTGACCGCATTAGATCAACATAAAGGGTGTATTATTAAAATCGTCCAGATAATAATATTGAACTACAAGTATTTTAAATATTAAAAAAAAAAAACTCACTCATTCCTAAATTATAATTACCTTTCCACAAATTGACGATGACCATGGATTAGGTATATGTTGGAATATCCTATTTCCCTGTATCATTTCTAAGTCCTATCAGAAATCACTGTCTTCCAGATATAATTAATCAAAATTATTTGTTAGCACATTTATTCATATCATAATAAGACTATTATTGGGCAGCCAACGGCAAAACAAGGAGAGATATAAAATATGTCTTATTATATGATTGAAGTATGAAAGATTAGAAGAGTTGACTTATTTGCTGCTACCACCAAGTAACATTTCCAAAGTCACAACCAATCAACATTGACCGTTACCATAGACACCAAATTAAAGTGGAAGGGAAGAAAACCTTCTTCTTTTTCCTCTGTATTCACCAGATACAAAACATACATTAACGACTAAAGAAATGAACATATTTCATAAGAGCATCAAACGATTTGGGGGGAAAAACCTTCGTTTTTTGGGGAGAAACAAGCAATGTTATTGATGATGGAAGAAGGATCAGAGTTCAAATGCGAAGAAATTGAAATTGACAATTGACCAAGGCCAGTGACAACATGTGAGATAGCTTTAATCTATGAGACCATAGTAGCATAAAAGCTTATCTTGCTGCCACATAATTAACATTAGTTAAAATCTTGGCCTGGTTTTTCACGTTAGCGACATCTATGGCATCCTGATCCGTTACATATACAAGTCTCGTTATAAATTATGTAGGTGTTGCCACCATAATTGCTGCCAGCGTAGCCGTCGCCACCACGGCCACTGCCACCATGTCCGTTGCCACCTTGGCCGTTTCCACCATAGCCATTGCCACCATGACCACTACCACCGTGGCCATGACCATGGCCGTGGCTGTGACCATGACCGTGGCTGTGATTGTGACCATGATTGTGATGATGGTTGTGGTTGTGGTTGTGGTGGTGGTGGTTGTTGTGGTGGTGGTGCCCTCCAGTCATCCTTTCCTTGGAACTAATATTAAACTTAGCAATTTTTTCCTGCTTGAGTACTTAGTTTTTTGGTGTAATAGAAATGGGGCAGAATGGAATCCTTTTATAGACCAGCAAGTGACGCCTATGCTAAAATGTGATTGATCAGATGATGACTTTCTAATTATGTCCCTCAAGGATCAAGGGGCAATATTAATTTATTATTTATAATTTGACCTAACCTTTATAACTTAACTTACAAGTCTAGTTCATCTTAAAAAAATTATGAGTCTTAATGAGAAAAATTAATAAAAATGAAGCAAAATGAAATTTGAGATATGTGTTGGAAGGTAACAGTACTTTAAATTAACTAATTATAAACTTTATGCCCAAAGGGATAATACAAAACTAAAAATTAGGATCTTAATCAATGCTAGTATATTATAGCACATGCATTACACATAAAATTTATTTTTTAAGATATTTCTGAATATTTATACAAATATTATAAATTTCCTCTATTTAAATAAATTAATTAGTAATTTGCCATGTTGAAAGGAAATCTCTATTGGATTATTATATTTTCACGTTTTGAATACATTTTAATATTTCAAAAATTTTGTATTTTTTACATTTTCTCACTTACATTTTAAAAGATATAATTTTCTATTAAATATTTCTTATTTCTCTCTTTTTATGCATTTTCATTTTCATGCTATATTGATGTTGTTTTTAATATATGTTATATTCATTATTATTGATGCGCTGTAAATAAATTAGGTTTAATATGACACGCAAACTTTTCATTAAGAAATTAAGATGACTAGTATTATTCATAGTAAAAAGGTCAAGGCTATAGCGTATGCATTGGGTATGATAATTGATAAAGACCAAGAATTTTCTTTTTTGAGAGGATAAGACCTAGAATTTATCATATTTTCGAGTGCTCTGTTAGGATAGCTACTATATTGTACGTTTTAGATATCAGTATTTATGATTTTATTATTGATCTTGTAACCTATATACTTACATAAATATTGCAATGAGAATCATGTCACGAGAATTGTCATTTATAATGAAAACTTACATGGTGTCAAAGCTCTACATTATAGGTGGGAAATGGATTGGGTCAGATCATTTTATGATCATTCGAGTTTTGGATGGATTCGGATCATTGTATACAAAAATAATTTCTGGTCGGTTTCAGATTTAATCTTAAAATTAATATTTTAGACCTGACCATTTGTTATTTAATTTTTAAATATGCATTTGAATTTTTTTTTTACATTTATGCAATATTTTCTCTTAATTTATTAAGAAAAATAATAATTTTCTCTTAAAAATTATTTTTAGTCAAATTTTATATAAAATAAAACTTGATTAAAATTTTATTTTTATTTAAATACTTAATAAATTAAATATAATTTATTTTTGAAGCAAATCACTATATAAAACAAAGAACAAACAATTGAATTAAGTCCATATAGAATTATATTCAAGTCATATATCAAAATTTAACCTAACTTACAAACAAAAATATAATGTTTAATGATAACAAATCACTAATTACAAAAAAATTGATGTATTATAATAAAAATTTCTATAATAAAATTAATTTTACCTTCATAAGTGAGTTTATCATGATAAAAATTAAATTTATTATAATTATTATAAAAATAAATAAACTAGTGGTAAAATGGTAAAAACTTATTTTAATGACCTAAAAAATTAAAACATTTATATGATTTTCAATCACATCCAAAATTTCAAATTAAGTCAATTGCACACTATTTTGATGAATTGATTTTAATTATACTTCAAGTTAAATTAGAATTTAATTAAGTGTATATTTAGACTCAATTAACTTTTATATTTTTTCAATTAGTTCAATCAAACTTAAAATTATATTTGGGGTTTAATTAATATGATACATTTATTTTTATTCGATTTAATTTAATTTTTACTTATTAAATTTATTATGTACTTTTGTGTGATGAATTCTAATTTTATTTTTAAAATTAAAAAATAAAAATTTTAAAATTTAAATTAACAATTCATAAAATCCCTCAATCTCTCAATTTTTTATGAAAATTCTCTCAATTTTCTTATAAATTTTATTTTTTTTATTTTAAATAATAAAATGTTTAACTATTTAGAATAAAAACCTTCTAAGAAATATTTAAAAAATTAATTATATGAGATTAATTAAGATGATACTTTATTTTTATTCAATTTATCTCATTTTTGTTTAATAAAATTTTTATAATTTTAAATTTATATTTAAAAATAAAAATTTTAAAGTTTCAATTTATAATTTATAAATTCTCTCAGTTTCTCATTTAAAAAAATTTCTAACAATCTCTCCTTAAAAAACATAAACTATATAAACTTTTTAAAACAAAAGCTTAAAAAATATTTAAAAAATTAATTGCATGAGCTCAATTAAGATGACACTTTTATTTAATTTAATCCTTTTTTTTGCTCAATTAAATTTATTATATATACTTTTACATGAAGAAATTGACTTTTATATTTAAATCTATAATTTATAAAATCTCTCAATATCTCATTTAAAAAAGTTTTCTCTTTCAATCTCTCCTTAAAATTTTAGTTTTTATATTTTAAATGATAAAATATTTAAATCATTTTAAATAAAAACTTTAACAATATTTAATAATTAATTACATGAGCTGAATTAAAATGATATTTTATTTTTTATTCAATTTTTCTCATTTTTATTTAATTAAATTTGTTATATTCTTTTATATGGTAATTTTGTATTTAAATTAAAATTTTTTTCAATTTTTTCAATTTAAATTTATAAAAAAATTTCTTTCAATATCTCTCATCATTAATTAATTTATATATTTTAAATAATAATTATTTAAGCCATTTAAAATAAAATTTCTATGAAATATTTAAAAAATAAATTACAGATGAGCCTGAACATTCTCAAAAAATTTATCTTTGAAATAAATTTTAAGATTTATTAGTTCATTGTTTAATTATGTAAAATAAAATTTTATAATTAGAAACATGAAATTAGTGTAAAACTAATTATTTATCAACTAAAATAAAAATAAAATTTTTTATTTTTGCAAAAAACTATTTAAATTGAGTAAAAATAAAAATATTATTCTAGTAAAATTTAAACTAATTTCTGAATCTAATTGAAATAACACAATCCAATCCAGATGGCAGAAGACCCACATCTTAAACCGATTCAATACAACAAAAAATCAAATCACCATGCATACAAGAGATACATTTTTTTTTCTTTATTTTTGCCTTTCACAAAAGATACATTACTTAGGGGTTAAAGAGATCAACTTACATTTCTTCTTCTAAGGTAACAGCATATATAAGATGGCTTCAATCCACGACAGTTTGGTAAAAAGTCATCTTGCCGCCACATAACATAAGTTGATGCTTGTTGCCCTTATTTTTTGGATTTAGCGACATCTGTAATATTACCCCAAAATTAATTCTAAAAAAGGCAAACACTTCTTTACATTATAGTAATTTTTTATGTAAAAAACACCTTATAGAATTTAATGTCTACGAAGAAATTATTTGATGAAATCAATGGATATCAAGAAAGTTAATAAATGATACTTTTATATTTAAAATTTTGAGTCATTTTAGATTTGAATTATTTTTTTTATTTCATTTTCAAATTGAATTTGAGTTATTTTTAAATGACTTTAAATTGAATGTTGAATTGAACAAAAAATTGTCATTTTTATTTCAAATTTATTATATAAACAGTTTTACAGGTGTATTTACTCGCAAGCCCATTTGTTTTCTTCCTTAAACTCACGGATATATTATTAATATCTATGTTTTATTTTAGCAATATGGCCCAATAATCACAAGCGGCATTATACACTAAAGATCAACTTTTGTCGGATTGAAGGATGATGATGATAATTTTCCAGCAGCCATGTCCATTCAAAATCAAATGATAAATCTTAACCAATTACATGAAATGTTATTAAATGTGAAGCAAAGAAAGCTTTATATAAATAGTTAAAACTCATAAATTTAATGTTTTATTGTGCATGTCCATAAGGTAAATAAAAGAGAGAAAATAAAGAAATTTTATTTAAAAAAATAAAAAAAGGAGGGGAAAAAAAAGAAGATTGAGAAGAATTCTTGTAGTTAAAAAAAATCAAATATCATTAATGACTATGAACCCATATCATATTGTGAGGGTAAAACTGATAAAACAATAAAAATAATTCTTCCCTTGGGAAAATATATTGATAGCGTTCGTCTAAGCGAACACCTTCAATAAGAATATGTGTCCTTAGAGTAAAAGATATTTGCCCTTGAAAGATGGTACATCAAGTAACCGAACATTGAACAACGTTCAAAAAGCTTACTAGCAAACAAGAGATAGAACAGGCGATCGGCAAAGGACGGTTACACCCGCAACATTCAAATAACGAAGGGCGGTTACATAGTTCATGCTTTTTCAGGTATCTCGGGATAATGAAGACAAACCCAATAGATACTATTTTTGGCAAACCTATGAAGAGTCTAGAAATTTCAAGTGTATAAATAATCATATTCTCTACAATCAAGGTTCGTTTTTTATTGGGATTTTCTATTATTTACTCTAATTCTCAAACTCTTTAGGCTCATAAATTCTTAAACTCCCGTACTAACTTAAGCATCGGAAGAGACCATAATCCCTTTAGCTTACGTTTGTTCACCTATTTTGTAGGACTTTTACCCTCTTCAACGATCAAAGATCCATTATACATTGTATTCGATTTTTTGAGCTTCGATTCCTTCCTTTCTCCTTTATTTTGGCATAACTATCTATATACAGTGTTAAAATCTATTATTTATTATAATGTTAAATCTATATGTATGCTTTTTAGCAAATTCATAAATGTGTTTTGATCTTTAAGCATATAAATAGAGGTTGCAAATTGGATATGATGAGTTGAAATTGAATCAATTTTAAGTTGAATTAGTTTATGGGTCGAGTTAATTTTAGTTATATTGTTTTAGGTGGGTTGCAAATGACTTAATATTGATTATCAAGTCAATATATATATAAAAAAATTTAAATCATTTAGCTATTTTAAATTTTGATTCAAATCACTTATAATTTTAACTTTCAAAACAAAAATGCTATTTTTGATTTTGAATAAACTTTAAATATGTTTAATAATTTAAATCAGATTAATCAAATTCACCTAATAGTTAAGCAGAAATCGAGTAAATTCAGGTTGACTTGCTCAATAGATTAGGTTAGCTTCAGTCAAATCAACTTCAAATCATGTTATTTTATATCTACTTTAACTTCCGATGGATCAAATCAAATCATTTTCCAGAAAATTTATTTTGAAATTATGAATTGAATAAAAAATTATTATCTCACACATAAATGAAATATTAGTATTTAAAATACATATTTTTTATAAAATAATATTATTCATTTAAATAAAAAGTCATACGACATCTATAATTCAAAATATTAATATTAAAACTCTATGATTAAATTTAATACAATAATTATAATAATTCAACTCACTACTTGCATTCTCTTGCACACAACTCTGATATTATTTTGATATCATAACATTATTTTGAATTGAGCTCTTTAATAAATTTATTGTAGAAGATTGAAAATCATAAATCATCACATAAAGTAGATCAATAGTTTTCAAAAATCAATAAATACTATTATTTTTCTAAAAACAAAAAGCAACACTCATATAAGGGGAAGAGATACATATAAAAAAAATAAAAAAAAAACATCCATAAAGGATAATAACTCATCTACTAAAGAGAATAAAACATCTATAAAAGATATAAAACTTCACCCAAGGAGTGTTAAATACCTTCTTTATATTATATTTTCTTTTTATAATGACATGTGACATATGATTTAAATGACATTATTATTGTATTTTTCAATTATAGAGAAAATTTATATTTCAAATTATGTCATTTTGAGAAGTGCAATGAAAATAAATAAAAAAATAATATAGAAAATGTACCTAAAAAAACAAAAGACAACCTATCTATAAAATAATTGATCTGAATTTATTAAAAATAATGAATAATAAAAATATTAAATAAAAGAAGGAGATAACCCCGAATTAACCAATAGCGATCCAAACTAAAACGAACAAATAATCCTAGAGAGAAAAGTTGAGATTAAAGTGCATGTTTCTTAAAGTTTCACGAATACAATGCCAGAGGCGATGATCGGCTAAACAAAACTTGCGTGCATCGTGTCTGGTTAGCGTTGTGAAAATGTCAATAAAGACTTCAACTTTTCATTATAAACAAATTACTTGAATTCTTTTAACACCATGGTCCCATCAGCTGAGTGGTGGTGATGATGGCCTGCATTTCTTATAGTCTTGGTCTACTTTTATTTTTATTTATTTTTCCTCGATTTGCCAAATGAAAAAGAATTCGAATTCGAATCTTGAAATCTTAATAGGTACGCAATTTAGTGAAATTAAAAACAGAATGTTTTTTTTTAATTCAATTTTTTGTCCTATATGCTCAATTCTTTAAATCATAAAGCAAAGAATATCAACTAATGCGCAAAGTTGGAAATTTATTAGGAGCAGGTAACTAATACTAATTAACAAAGACTAAGACTCAATTAGTTAGATTTGGAAAGATCGAAAAGCATCTGTTCAATCAACTTTATTAAATTTTAAATTGAAAAATGCTAGCGTCCATCACAATTGCAGATTTTCAATTATTAAATCATGAAGGTCCTACATGACATGAAAAACGTATAACATTCGTGATAGCACCTACATAATTCAATGATGAAAAAAATGTATACTCGTGACCAACGCGATTGCATAAAATATTTTTATTTAAAAATTAAAGTTAATTAAGAAAATTTTTTTCGTGAAAATGGAAAAGAAAAAATTGGAATTTGTATACTGATCAAAGTTGTTGGTGGCATGTTTATTTTATTCGTAGGTGATTTCACCCAAGTTTGTGGAAATTTCTTCCCTATATCTGAGTGTGTGGTCCTATCATAGCGAAATCCCCTGTGTAAAAAATTCTCCTGATCATGCATATCCAACCAATTAGAAAGTTCTAATTCGCATTAAGTAACCCCTGTTTGGTTTAACATTTTCATTCATTGGAAGATAAAGGATTAGCCAAAAGAAAATAATAAAACCTTATTTTTGGAGCATATTGGTCTAGACTTTTGTGTTTAAATGGTGTCTAAACCAATGTTATGAAAATCATTCTAAAGAAAAAAGTTTTGAAGATCGGATTAGACTAGTTGGCCGGATTAGTATAATTAATAATCACATCACTTATTGTTTTGATTCAATTTAGACCAATTTTTAATATTATTTATATATTGTTAATTACTATAACTATATATGTATTTTTAATATTTTTAACTTTAAAGTTATTTTAATAATATATTTAAATTTTATTTATTATTAAATTAATTAAATCAAATTAATTAGACTAATCGACTTGATTAAATCAATAATCAGTCAACTGATCAAGAATTCCAATTTTAAAAATATTGGGCTAAACAAAATTGTAGTTGTCCAGTGGTATCAGTAATTGTCTAGTTGCCACTCACACCGCCACAATGTTCTCCAATGTTACTAAAATTCCACAATTTTTAATAAATTATGAGTGTATTTTGACGTTCCTGTTTGCAACAAGCTTTGTCCACCGCTTTGGTTATAGTCTCAACCTCTCAGATGATTATCTTGTGGATACTTAGTTCGCTATTGCTTCTTTGTTCTGATGTTTCTCTTCCCTTTCGAATCTGTTTTTGAAGTTGTACTTGATGTCTTTTGGGTTAATTTTTTTTTTAAATTTCTTTTCCGAAGTATTTTTTTTAATTTATTTTCAATTGAAATCAGATGTACAACTTCATTTCATGGCTTAAAGAAATGCTTCGATACCATTCTAACTCGAATTATTGATAAGTTCAATATGAAATGCAATATTTTATATGATTAACAATTCTCAAAATAAAAAATATACTTTTATTAACAATAAATATACTTTTATTTTAAAAAAAATTAAAATTAATCAACCTAAAATTTGAAATAATAATCTAAAATCTTTTTTTACCTCAATTTGATCACCCAATTTTTGCTTTAATTTAAAGTAATTCAACTCAAATTCATTAAAAAACAAAATTTGAATAACTTAAATCTAAAACCAATCAAATTTAAATTCACTCAGATTAATCCATTTACCACCTCGAAATTCCACTAAACTAAAAACTTTTTCTTCTTCATAGTTGCCTATTGATTGCTAGCGTTTTCCCTTTTCCATAATTGAAGTCTTTTGCTTTTTTTAAAGAAGTATATTAAATACATTTATCATATTTAATTAAATTGTCATCTACCTTTTAATATATAGTAAATCATCTTTCACGTTTATTTTGTTATACTAGAAAGTCATTTCTACGTTAAAAAAATTATTTTTCTAATAGTTAAAAAGAATTTGTTCGATGTGATCTTTGTATTTTATTGAATTAATTATTTTGAACTTATTGATATTTGTTATATTTAATTAAATCGTCTATCACTTTTCAATATTATATTAAGTCACCATTTACGTTTGTCTCGTTATATTATAAAGTCCTTTTGAATTTATTGAAGAAAAGATCTTTTAAATCTAAGAGAACTTTTTAACGTAACGGAATAAATATGAGCGATGATTTATTATAATATTAAAAAAATAAGAAATAATTTAGTTAAATATAATAAACTCCTAGAAATTTAGAGAAATTAACCAATTTGTTATACAAGATTTCCATGATTGATGTCCAGACATATAAGAAAATACCACATTTATTCCATACAACTTTTCATATTACACGAACGTAATTATAATTAGGCAATGTATGCCATTACCAGAACATAAATACCATACCATGCATGCATGTATGATATATAGGATAGGCATTATATGATAGAAACATCAAAAGCAGCAGAACTTTCCAGTTTTTCCACTTCATAACATCAACAACGTCTGCCGCCGTAGCCGTTTCCGCCGTAACCATTACCCCCACCGTTGCCGTTGCCGTTGCCACCATAGCCATTACCACCATAGCCGTTGCCACCACCACCATAGCAGCCGTTGCCATTTCCACCATAGCCGTTGCCACCGTAGCCATTGCCACCGCCACAGTTTCCGTTGCCACCAAAGCCGTTCCCACCATAGCCGTTGCCACCACCTTGGCAGCCGTTGCCATTTCCACCATAACCATTTCCTCCGTAGCCGTTGCCGCCGCCGCAGTTGTTGTTGCCACCATAGCCGTTGCCACCATAGCCGTTGCCACTCATCTTCTTAGTGATTTGGAACTAGGCTAATATATTTTGCTTGAGTATTTGATTTTGATTTGGTGTGATGCCAACCGGAGAAGTGGAGTCCTTTTATAGATGGAGCAGATGGAGCATCGGGCAATTTTGATAAATTGTTGAAGGCAGTCCCTCAAATTTTTTTAAAAAATTCTAAAGTAAACTTTTCCTTTCGCCTAGTTTAAAGGATTCAATAAAAAAATATAATCTAATTTATTTTAAAATTTTTATTTTTTTAATAAAAAAAGGTCTAAAATTTTCTTTTGCTTAGAGTCTGATACCTATTGGGCCACCTTGCAATAAAAAACTATTGTTTAATTTATAAGGTTGACTAGAAAAAAAAAATAATAAAACTGGAAATTATTGGCTGAAGTGATTAAAAAAAATTCATTATAATGTTTTAAGTTATAAAAATTTAATCTTTTCAAAAATTTAAAAATTTGTTAAAAGAATTTGTAATAAAAACTTCATAATAATGTTTTACAATGTCCCTTTGAACTTGAAATCTCTCAATAAGTATTTGGGCCTATGTACAGAAAATTAAATTTTGTAAAATATCATCCAAATTCAATATAATATTTAGATAACTCATATATTTACAGTTAATTATTATCAAGATTCAATATAATATTTAAAAAGTTTAAATGTGAATATGTTAAATTAGGTCATAACAAAATTATTATAATTAACTTCTTAGTTGAACAAATTTGCTAGAAGAATCTAATTGAATACGAAATAAATATAAAAAAATAAAAAATATAAGAAAATGATCAAATTATTTAATTCATAAAATAACATGAAATTTTGATAAAAGTATATTTTTCATTCATTTATTTTCTGTTCTTTCTATTTAGTATTATTATGGTTTTCGTGTATAAAAAGAGTGTTTTTTATCTTTAAGTTTTCGTGTATAATCAAGAATAAGAAATCACTTTATTTATTAAAGGCAAATTTAAATATTTTTTTTTAACTATGGTCGTGTTATTATAATTTTTCATCCAAAGAGAGGCAAATTTAGTTTGTTTTTCTATTAAAAGTAAGAGTGACACATTTAATTTGTTAAAACTAAAGTGTTATTATAATTTTGTAGACAAAAATATGAGAACATTTTAATTTTTTAAAGGATTAAATGGAAATAGATGTAAATATTTAACTTCATTTGGGAGTACAATTTTAATGGAAGAGGAAGGTTAATAGAAGTTAATTTTTTACATCTTTTAACTTTCTAAGTCTATTTTTCTTTAACCTCCAATTTAGGGGGGTAAACAATGAAATAAAAAAAGGTGTTAACAATAAAATATATCATAGACGAATATAATTTTGATAGTATAGATGTAATATTTTGTATCTTGGAGATAATTGTCAATTTGATTTTTTTTTTAACTAATTCTCATATTTTAAAACTCTCAAATAAGGTTAATATTATTGTTTCCTTTAATTTTTATATTATTTTTAATACTCCCCAACAAGATAAGATAATTAGCATTTCTTTACTTTTCATTCAATTTCATTATTTTATTTTTATTAACTTCTTTTTTATCACTTCCAAAATACTCATGCAAAGCCTGTAACTATGATGACATTATTGTACTTTTCAGTTAAAAATGATTGGGGAAAAGTGAATTTTAAAAAATGAAAATGGTGTAAATATATTTTTGTCCCAAATAAAGGGACAATTATCATCCTTATGTGTGTGTGAGCAAAGGTTGGCCTTAAAAAGAATCTAATCTTATTCTAAAATAAAAAAGAATACATATGTATAGAGAGAATATTAAATTTCTTTTTTACATCACACTATTTATTCACATTAATCAATGTTATTTTTCATTTTTAAAGTTTTAAAATTTTTATTTTTTATTATATATTGATAACACACTAAGATTAAAGTAATAATAAAGTATTTAGTATTTTGCATTCATTTATTAAATCGATTATGATAATTTAATTTTTTTATATTCAATATATCATATATTGGAAATTTAGTAGTTAACTTCAATTTATATATAACTAGAATAGAAAATATATTTAACTAATTTTTTTTTTTGCAATCATTCATTTAAAATTTATAAATATCATTTTTAATTTTAACATAAATTTTATTTAGATAAAATTAATATCTTTAATGTTATAAAAATAAAATAATTAGATAAATTCATATAAATTAATATTTTAATTTTAAAATTTTAAAAATATTCTATAATTATTTTTTCTTTTGTTTTGATATATATATATTTTATACAGTAATTTTCGCGTAAATTGGGAAAATACCACTAATCTAAGAAGACCAAGCCTTCTGTATATAATGACACTTGGAATACAAAATCAATGCATATCAAAATCGAGAACACGCTGTCATTGTTTTTATTTTTATTTTTGTGGTTACAAAAAAAAAATTTGAACTAGATATTTTTGTGTGATTATTGACATTTCATGCAATTTGCTAACGCTCTGTAAGCAGTTCGTTGGCCAAATTTAATGGCCAACCGCTGCTGCCGAAATTTATCTAATTTTGATTAAGAATTCGCTTGTTTTTCATACTTTTCTTTGTTTAGAACATTTAGGAAAATCAATCAATGAAATTTTTTTATTTAAAAAAATGAAAAATATTTTTTTAGTCAAAAAAATTATGTCATTTTTTAAAAAATGAAATTCTATTTTAAAATAAAAAGTTATTTTCTAAAATTTGACAAACTCATCTAAATAAAAAATAAATCATATAAACACGTATATTTATAATTATTATCATTGATCATCTTTGATTATTAACATTTATCGTCAGTCATTATTGGTCGATAATGGTCACAAATGATAGGTGAAATCCATACAAATTTTTATTTTTAATATATTTTTTCTTATATTAAATAATATAAATATAAATTATTTATGATTTAAATTTTATAATAATCTTATAAATCAGAAAGAAAATTAATGTTTTCTATAATATATTTTAAATACTAAAAAAAATATATTGATTAGTGAATATTTTTTTCAAATATTTCTGCGAAACATACGGAGCTTAAGTTTAATAATTAGACGTTTCCGTCTAAGCAAATAGTAAAATAAATAACCCTAGTTATTGCTGTGGTTGAATTTTCGGCTAGATGATGCGCACTCATTTATATGTGGCTTCATGAATTCTTCATATAGAATATGGTTCTACAATTTCTGTTTCTCAATGTATATTTGGTTCAGTCACTGTCCAATAATCTCCCAATTTTTGGGCTCATAGGGAATTATCACCGTTCACATAGCATTGCTATAGAAGATAAGATTGGAGTTTGTCACAGTTGCAGTAATTATCTCACGTACTTTTGTAGGTGAACCAAATGGTGATAATGTGAATCGTACGGTATTGATATTAATTGTAAGTCTTAATAAAAAGTATTCATAAAACGTTTAATAATGAAATTGTAGGGTATGAAATTAACATTGTACTTAGCTTTTTTTCATTCACCATCCGTGGTTTACACAAATTGGTTAAAATAAGGACTACAACGTCTTCCATTTCAAAGTTCTAGTTTTTAACAATAAAGTCTTGCTAAAATATCTTGGCAAAACTAGGGGTGAGCAAAAACCGAATCTAGCTGAAAAAATCGATCGAACAGAGTTGATTAGGTTTGGTTTGATTTGATTTTTTAATAAAATAGATTTATTCGGTTATAATTTTAAAAAATTTAATTTTCAGTTTTCGGTTCGGTTTTTCAGGTAAAAAACTAAAAAATCAAAAAAATTGAATTAATTAAAATAATAAATAAATCAAACCAATTTGAATTGAACCGAATTTAAAATACATGTAATTTAATTGAAACAAACCAAACTGAACTGAATTTTTATAAGATCAGTTTGGTTCGGTTTATAGAAATATAAATTTCGATTTAATCAGTTCGATTAATTCGGTTTTCAAAAAATTTTGATTCGATTTGATTATAAATATAAAAAATTCAATTTATTAAAATTTAATAAAAAATCAAATCAAACCAATCGAATCGACCGAATGCTCACTCGTAGGCAAAACCATAAAGGGGCAACCAAAATTTACAGCATTTTATGGTAGTCATAAGGTCCTTAAATTCTTTATTAAATTCACTTGGCTAATGGTAAAAGAAAGGACTTTATATTTATGAGCGCTGTCAGGAGGAGACAGTAATAAAAGTATTAATTGCATGTCTTCATTGGGGACTTGCGGTCACAACGTTGAATAATGACAGTATGAAATTAGCAGTCCGAACGCTGTCAAAAAAAAAAAAAAAAACTCTGCAAGCACTCTATGTTGATCAAATTAAAGCAAAAGGATAGCAAATTATAAATGTGATAATTTCTAATTAAATTCAAAATTTAAATTTAAATTTATTCAAAAATAACTAGATTCAATTTGATATAAAAATAAAGTAGATTCAAAATAATTTTATTGAAATTAGATCTAACACGAAGTTATTCTAATCCACTAGTCAAATTCAAATTGATTTAGTATCAATTTACTTCGTTCATCGACTCAATTAATATGTTTTAAATTATTTAAAATAATAAATTTATTTAGCTATAAAAGATGAAAGTAAGAATAATCTTATCCAAAACTCAAAAATAACTTAATTTTTTTACATATTAATCTAATAATCCGACCTGATTCACTATTTAAAATAATCAAAACCAAACTTTCTTAAAAGTCGTAATATAAAATTAATCTTATCAGAACTTATCTGGCATAACCCAGTTACCACTTCCAATAATTTATGCCTAAAAATGCAAAACTTATTGAAGGTGATGAACCAAAGATACAAGATAGACAATAGCTTCAAACCACATCTGAGTGAAAGTTAATGAAGAGAATTTTGAATCTTTTATGAGGTTGTTTCATGTCAGGATATTAATTATGAGAAGTCAGCTCTATCTTTTAGCACCAATTCTAGTAAAATATTGATTTAGGTTGTTAGTTCTCTTTTTGGCGTTTGCATAGTTCACGGTTATAATATGTATTTGGGTTTGCTGACCTTCTCTATGCGCAACGAGTGTGTTAAATTTGGGTACTTGAGAGACAAGTTCACCTATAAGCTTCTCAGTTGGAGGGATAACGTATTTTCTATGGGTGATAAGGAGACCCTTGTAAAATCTGTCATTCAATCTATTCTCTCTTATGTTATGCAGTGTTTTCGGATTCCTTCGACTATCTTAGAAGATATTGAACAGTAATGTTCCAACTTTTGGTGGGGTTCATCCAGTGAAGCATCTCGATTGCATTGGAAAACTTGGGATTTTCTTTGCAAACCCAAGTGTGATGGAAGTTTGGGCTTTCGAAAGCTGCATGTTTTTAATCAAGCCATGATTAAAAAGAAAATTTGGCGTTTTATTTCTTGGTCTAATTCTTTGGTTAGTAAAGTTTTTAAAGGTAAACATTTTCCAAACGACCCCCTCTTATCTACTTCACTTGGGGCAAATCCTTCTTATATTTGGCATAGCATTTGTTGGGGTTTAGAACTCTTTCATAAAGGAGTTAGGTGGTGAATTAGGGATGGTTGTTCTGTGAGAATTTATAATGATAAATGGATTCCTCTACCATTTGGGTTTAAGGTGGTTTCACCATAATGATACAAACAATGTTGATTTTCAGATCCTGATTCGTATGTAACACAAGTCTCAATCTTTAATTCAATTATCAAAATAAGATAAACTCTCAAATCTCAATTAGACCTCTAGAAAACTTGTTTCTAACAACCTGAATTATAAAGATTCAAGAGGTGTTAATCTCAACCTTAAATTAACTAAGTAATTTAAGACCTAGATTAAACAAGTTTGTGAAATTATTAAGAATTCACTTAACAATCTCACCAAGTCCTATTAAGAACTCAATAAGAGAATTAACTCTCACAAGCAATTTGCTAAAAGAAGTATTCTTCAATTTTTCATTGATTTGGCTGAATCAAAAGGGCTATTATAGCCTTTACAAAACTTTTAGAAACCTTAAGAATTACTTCCTAAATAGTCTTTGAAATCTATCTAATCTATTTAGGAAAAAGGATACTCCTAAACTAAATATAAAATAACTAAAAGATACATTAGATATCTTCCTAATTATAAAAGAAGTTTCGTATATAAGTAAATACAAAGTTCCTAATTAGTTTAAGAGAGGAATTCAACTAATGAGGAAGTTTTCTCATACTTGGGTCATGAGCCTTTTCACATGTTGGACTCCAATGGATCAAGTTAAAGGCTTCCTTTGAAGAGTCCATATTGTCATCTCCAACCAATTGGGCTTCTTGCTTCTTTTGTTTTTCTTGGATTAGCCAAATGGTTATTTCTTATTGTATGAATAACCAAATTGCTTCTTTAAACCTTTTGAGTCTTCCCCTTGTGATTGGGCCGTGAAGTTGAAGCAGATCTTTGGGTTGGCCTTGGATATTTGCATCACATAAACTCTACCTAGTACTACCACAGTTTGTTTGTTGCTCAACAAGGATGGCAGATGGAATATCGATCTTATTATGGCCAACTCTCTTGATTTTGAGGCTGATTTATTTTTGCATATCCCTCATCCTAGGTTCTTATAAGAAGATCGCCTATTTTGACACTATGACAAGTAGGGCCTTTATTCTATTAAAAGTGCTTATCATATGAGGAATATGTGAGTGTAACGAATGCTTCATGTTTTGGTTCTTTTGATCTGAGTCGTTGGTGGAAGTTCATATGACACTTATCTCTGCCTCTAAAAGTTTGGATTTTCATTTATAGGGTTTGTCACGATGTTGTTCCTATTAACTCTAATCTTGCTTAGCTTCATGTTTTCGGTGGATTTGAATTGTTTTCGTTGTATGAGAGAATTGTTTATGCTTGTTTTTTTATGCCCTTATGCTCTTAAGGTGTGGAGCTATAGTCTCTTCCTTTTGTCGGTTTAGTGATTTGAATTCTTAAATATGTTTGATACTCTAAAGATTATGTGATATGACCTTGGTAAGAAAGATTTCGAGTCTTTCATTATCTATTGCTAGTGTCTTTGGTAGCAATGTAACAATGCTCTACATGAGAGGGGTTATATGTAAGCTCAAGGCATTTTTAACTGGGTGAAGGTTTTTCTTCAGGATTTTAGAACCGCTATGGTGACTTCTAAGTCCCCTACGACATTCCTTAGGGATCCTCGATCAATGGTGTCATCTAGACCCAATGATCGGTGGTTCAAAGTTAATATGGATGCCTCTTTTCATGAGGAATCAGGTTTGTTTGAAATTGGTATCATTATACCTGATAGTTTGGGTTTATGTGTTGCTACTCTAGGTTTGCCTCATGTTCAAGCGAGTTCAATTGAGCTGGCTGAATTGATTGCCATAAGGGAGAGGCTTTTGGTGCTATAGGAATGTGGTGTTTCAGGTTTATGTATTGAGTCAGATGCACTGATGTTATACAGTTGGTTTATTCAGTCTCTTCTGTTGCTGAAAATGGTTTGATCGTTGATGATACTATTTGACTTTCTATGTGTGTTAGGGCTAATAATCTTGTTCACATTGGCAGGCGAGGGACTGGTGTTGCTCATGCATTTATTATTTAGTTTTTAAAATATTTATTGAATTGTTTATTATTTACGTAATACTTTATCATATTTATTAAGAAAAAAATAATTTTCTTTAAATTTCATTTTTAATCAAGTAGATTTTATGTAAACATAACTTGATTAAATTTTTTTATGATTTAATATAATATTAAAAAATGAAAAATGACTTAATTAAATATATCAAACGTTAGAAGGTTTAAAGTAATTAACTCCATTGAAACTAAAGCTTATGATATTTTTGTAACATGACTCACTTTTTTATGTTTCCACAATTATTTGTTAACAGTTCATTAAATATACAGTTATAAACCATTGTAAAATGAGAGTATCATGCATTCAACTGAGTTGCCATATCAAAATACTATTATGCTTCTACAATATATGATGGAAATTGTTGTTATTTAAATTGCATAAAATGTTTTCTTTTTTATTGCTTTTGTATTCTAAAACCTTTGTACTCTACTTTTTATTAATCCCAATTATTCGTTGATCAAGTGTTAAGATTAAAATCTCACATTGAAAAAGTACATTTATATAATGGTTTGGTGTTAGTTATCTAATTGGTTAGTTCTAACATTTTTAGCTATAGTTGACCCAAACTCATTTTAACCCCACTTGTCTTGGATTTAACTTCGATCCAATTTTTGTCACCTCTATCCTTTCAATTCAAATTTCTTAATATGATATCAGAGCACGTATGACCTGGTTTTAATTTTTGTTATTTAGTATCCGTCTGGATGTTCATGGTACTAGCGGTCCGGTTTGGTGTTACCACTACATTTAATTCAATTTGATTTCAGGAGAAATAATTTCAATTTCAAGTGATCAACTAAGCTATTGTCACTTGATGGAGAGTGTTAAGATTAAAATCACATATTAAAAAAGTATTCTAACCTTTTATCAATGGTTGATTCAAATGCATTTTAACCCTACTTGTCTCGGATTTAACATTTATCCAATTTCTGTCACCTCTACCATTTCAATTCAAATTTCCTAAGGGGAAAAAAACTGTAACTTAATCAATTTCATGTCATTTCTTCCTTCCATATCTCAGCTACCTGCCTAAGAGACATCCTTTATAGTGACCAAGACGATATATTAGTGTAGACAAATGGGAAATTTTTCCCTCGTCTCTCAGCAGCATGCTTGTTTTGTCATTTACATATAGTTAGTGCGGCCGGTAGTATAGAAAAAATGGCTCCTTGTGTCCTTGTTATAGGACAATTACATAATAATGTATCTGCGAAAAAGTATATTTATGGACTTAGATACCATAATGAAATGAATAGGTGCAAAAATCTGAGTCATCATTATATAGACTTAGAGAAATACTATATCCAATTTTACTGGCTTTATACTTAATCTATGTAATCTATTATAATCATACTGCACAATATGTGGATTAATAATTAATATGTTTTGCGAATCACTTGTATCAGCTTCTAAAAGAAAAAAAAAAAAAAAAAAAAGAAAGGGTGGCAAATTTATTCCATACATTCTTTCATATTACAAGAGTAGGATTATAATAATAAGGTGGCAAATTTATTCCATACATTCTTTCATATTACAAGAGTAGGATTATAATAATAAGGCAGCATAGGCCTTTAAAGAGATATCATCCATGCGTATGACAAGTCATGATAATTAAGATAGTGATTATATGAAAGAAATATCATAAGCAGAAGAGCTTGCCACCTTCAATAATTCCACTTTCATATCATCAAAATCAGCCACCGTATCCATGTCCACCATAACCATTCCCACCGCCGCTATTGCCATGTCCACCATAGCCGTTGCCACCATAACCGTTGCCACCTGCACCTCCATTGCCATGTCCACCATAGCCATTACCACCATAACCGTTGCCACCACTGCCGTTGCCGTTGCCACCATAGCCGCTGCCTCCATAGCCGTTGCCACCACCATTTCCATTACCATTGCCACCGTAGCCGTGGCCACCATAGCCGTTGCCACCACCACTGTTGCCGTTGCCACCATAGCCGCTGCCACCATAGCCGTTGCCACTCATCTTCTAAGTGATTTAGAACAAGACTGATATATATTTGCTTTGAATATTTGATTTTGAAATTAGTGTGATGCAAACGGTGGAAGCGAGATCATTTTATAGATGGAGCAAATTGATAAATTAGTGGGGCTGTCGCATCACCAGCAACAACAATTATTTGTTTAAGTAGACCAAGACTTAATTAGAGAGGTTTGAGGGGTCGTAATAACAAAGTAAATTCTAAGAATCGCAGCGGGGAGGGGCAAGACGGGGGCAACCGCTATCCTCTATTTCTTGCTCCGTCTTTTAATGGAAGAAATTTTTTTTTGTCTCCATTTTCGGAGAGACTTCTCGCCCCATGGCGATTTCTTGGAAGACATGTTTTATTTTTTTTAAATTATTATTTTTAAAAATAATTTATTAAATTATTAAATAAAAATATTTTATGTTATAAATTAGTAAATATATTAAAGATATATAATTATAAATTAATAAAATATTTATTTATATATTTAATAAATATAAAATATACATCTAATAAATATAAAAATATATTTAATTTTTTGACTTCTAATAAATAAAGATCTATTTTGAGGGTTCCCGTGGAGATCTGCGGGTAATCCCATCTCCACTTTATGGAGGAGAAAAAATAAAATTTCCTACTTCATTGGAATGAATGCATATAAAGAGCAAAAAATTTTCTCTCCGTTGTCATCCCAGTAAATTTGGTGTATCTTCAAAGGATCTTATCAATGTTATATTCTATACTTTAATATAATTGTCTTGTGTGAAAATGAACGTTCTATAGTTTGAAACGTGATTTGTTTTTATGTAGATAACAATTATATAAGAATTATATATAATTATATTAAAAAAGAGCCAACACTACACTTTCGTATATGGTCTTGTGTTTAGTATGACTTTCAAATATTTAAGTAATAAATTTATTATTATATATAATTATATATTATTTTAAATAATTTTTATTTTTAATAATATTATCATAAATAATTAATAACCTATACATAATTTAAAATTTTACAAAATGATAACATATACCGTAACATTACCATAAAATTCATTTTAAAAAAGACATTGCACTATGGAAATTTTTTTTATTTAAAAAACACCTTATAGAATTTAATGTCGATGAAAAAATTATTTGATGAAATCAATGGATATCGAGAAGGTTAATAAATGATACCTTTATATTGAAATTTTTGAGTCATTTTAGATTTTAATTTTTTTATTTCTTTTTCAAATTGAATTTGAGTTATTTTTTAAATGACTTTTTATTGAATGTTGAATTGAACAAAAAATTATCATTTTTATTTCAAATTTATTATATAAACAATTTTACAAGTGTATTTACTCGCAAGCCCATGTCTTTTCTTCCTTAAATTCATGGATATATTACTAATATCTATGTTTTATTAGAGCAATATGGCCCGATAATCACAAGCTGCGTTATAGACTAAAGATCAACTTTAGTCGGATTGAAGGATGATGATGATAATTTTCCAGCAGCCATGTCCATTCATAATCAAATGATAAATCTTAACCAATTACATGAAATGTTATTAAATATGAAGCAAAGAAAGGTTTATATAAATACTTAAAACTCATAAATTTAATGTTTTATTGTGCATATCCATAAGATAAATAAAAGAGAGAAAATAAAGAAATTTTATTTAAAAAAATAAAAAAAAAGAGGGAAAAAAAGAAGATGAGGAGAATTTTAGTAGTAGAAAAATCAAATACCATTAATGACTATGAACTCATATCATATTGTGAGGGTAAAATTGATAAAAAAAAATAAAAATAATTCTTCTCTTGGGAAAATATATTGATAGCATTTGTTTAATCGAACGCTTTCAATAAAAACATGTGTTCTTAAGGGTATTCGCCCTTAAAAGATGGCAAATCGAGTAACTGAACACCAAACAACATTCGAAAGCCTCACTAGCAGACAAGAGGCACAACATGCAATTATACTCGTAACGTTCATGTAACAAAGGACACTTATATAGTACATGTTTTTCTAGGTATCACGGGATAATGGAGACAAATCTAACAAATACTATTTTTAGCATATCTGTGAAAAGTCTTGAAATCCTAAGGGTATAAATAATCATTTTCTCTACAATCAAAGTACGTTTTTGCTAGGGTTTTCTATTATTTACTCTCATTCTCAAATTTTCTAATCTCTTAAGTTCTCAAGTTCTCATACTAATTTAAGTATCAAAATGACTGTAGAGGACACAATCCCTTTAGCCTACATTTGTTCACCTATTTGATAGAACATGTACCCTCTTTGGCAATCAAAGGTCCATCATTTATTGTATTCGATTTTTTGAGCTTCCATTCCTTTTTTTTGCCTTTATTTTGGTATAGCTGTCCATGTATAGTGTTAAAATCTATTATTTATTATAGTGCTAAATCTATATGTATGCTTTTTAGAAAATTCATAAATGTGTTTTGCTCTTTAAGCATAAAAATAGAGGTTGCAAATTGGATATGATGAGTTGAAATAGAATCAATTTTAAGTTGAATTATCTTACGAGTAAAGTTATTTTTAGTTATATTATAAATGGATTGTAGATGACTTAATATTGATTACCAAGTCAATGTATATAAATTTTTTTTAAATCATTTAGTTATTTATAATTTTGATTTGAATCACTTATAATTTTAATTTTGAAAATAAAAATATCATTTTTATTTTTGAATAAAATTTAAATATGTCTAATAATTTAAATAGGATCAATCAAATTCACCTAAGAGTTACGTAGGAATAGAGTAAATTCAAGTTGACTTGTTCATTGGATTTAGTTAGCTTTAGTCAAATCAACTTCAAATCATGTTATGTTAGATCTACTTTAACTTCTGATGGATTTAATTTGTTGTCCCTAGATACCAAGAAGGGGGTTTAAAAATTTCAACAACAAAGAAAAAGGGGAAGAAGAAAGAGTAGAATGGAGACAACCTTCGGATATAATTGACCCTACATTCACTCCCCAATTAACCAATTGGGTATTTCACTATCTCAAGGTGTTTTCAAGCTCACACCCAACTTATACAACATGTGTTTTGATGGCTAACACACAATCTTACAACAATGTGTTTTTAGGCTAACACAACCTCACTCAAGTGTTTCACTAGGCTCACACTTAAACCTTTCTTGAAGTGTTTTTACAGACTAACACTACAACCTTACAACTTGGTGTTTAATGCTCACACCTAACAATTACAATTTCATAAAGAAAATGAAGGAAATGAGTAGTAAAGATTGAGAGCTTTAATCACTTATAATAAATTCATTAGCAACCTTATTCATGGTTGTTTGGTGGTGTATTTGTAGCTAAACTTCACCAAAGAGATGTTGCAGATCATAGCTCATCAAATCTTTGAGATATGCTAGACAGATTTTGCATTAAATGCTTGTCAGGATGAAATCGCAATCGCTACTGTTATTTCGCGGTCGCAAAATCCAAATTTCTTAAAGGAACCCCATTTGTGTCTAACGGCTAGTCCACGTGGCAGCTTCGTATTAGTTCACCAGGAAAATATAGTCGTTGTCTTTTACCTACTTTCAGAAGTCGCGGTCGCGAGTTTTCTTGTACAGAACGCGACAGAGAACGCGAATCCGTCTGTCAAAGTGGTCATCTTTCTTCCTCAGGATTCGTGGTAGCTACCAACAAGATGCCTCTGCGAAATTTGACTTCCAACAGTCTTCTAAGACACTTGTCAAGCTGTGGTTGTGGACTTGCTTCCCTCTTGAGTTACTTTGAAATTCACGGTCGAGATTAGGGCGTGACATTCACCGCGAATTTGTCTGTCACATTTTGGCTTCTTCTTTTCCATAGGTCACGGCAGAGAATAGCTCCACGATTTCGCCTGCTTGAATTTCAGCATGCCTTAACATGAGTCGCGGTCGCGAATCCTAGATTGCGATCGCGATTTATATGTCACTTTGGAGTTTATCAACTCCTTTCATTTCTTCAACTCCTTTCATTTCTTCTTAAGAGATTTATTTATTTTTTCAAAATCAACACTTATTTGAAATATTAGTGATGATCAATCTTTTTTGTCAAGATCAAAAGAGGTTCTAGACATTAGGATTAACCATTCTAGTTCAACAAAATAAACATATAAAGTTTGCATAGATTCATGTAGCACAATATTTTTATTTATATGACAATGATTTCTAATAAAATTGTGATCAAATTATCACTAAAAATTATAATAAAATTAAACATAAATATAAAGTCATTATTTTATATTAATTATCATATAGTATTAACTATTCAATAGTAACTATATATTTTAATAAAAAGTTCAATGACCTAAAAAGTTTTTGATTTTTTTATGAATTTTTAATTATATTTAAAATTTTTAATTCAATTATTATATCTTAATTTAACTAATTGATTTCAATTATTTTCAAAGTCAAAATCAAATTTGAGTAAAATATATATTAAAAGTATATTGATATTTATACTTTTTTAATGTGTTCAATTAGACTCAAACTTAAATTTAGAGGTTAATTAAAATAATGATTTTATTCTTTTATCCAATTTAGTCTCATTTTTATTTAAAAATATATAAATTTTATTATATATTTTATAAGATAATTTTTATTTTTATTTAAGATTTAAAATTTAAAATTTTTAAAATTTATATTTGTAACCCTTATAATCAATCAATTTCTTTTTTTAAAAAATCCTAATCTCTCCTTAAAATTTAATTTTTATATTTTAAATAATAAATTATTTTAAATCATTTAAAATAAAAAATTATAATAAACATTTAAAAAAATCAATTGTGTGATATGAATATGAACATTTCTAAAAAATTACCTTTAATTATTAGTTTATTATTTAAATATATAAAAGTAAAATCTTATAATTTAAAATATGAAAAAAAAAATTATTTGTAATGCAAATTAATTGTTTTTCATCTAAAATATAAATGAAAATTTAATTTATTTATAAAAAATTATTTAAATTGAGCAAAAATTAAATTATTACCTTAAGTATGATCTAAACTTAACTTTAAATTTGATTAAACTAATTGAAAAAGTATGGATTAATTGAGTTTAAATATGACATGTACTTAATTCTCATTTTAACTTTGAATACAATTGAAATCAATTAGCTAAATTAGGATATAATTGACTTAATTAAAATTTTTGAATATAATTAAAAATTTGTAAAAAAGTTTAGATTTTGAGTAAATATAACATAAATATTTTTTTTTACTAACTTTTGTTTTTATGTATTCTATGAAATAATAAGTGGTAAGATTATAAAAATGTTAAAAAATAATTATTTTAGTAAATGACTTTTCTTCTTTAATTTTAATTGAAGCATTTCATAAAAAAAATTTAATTGTCATTAATTTTAATAAAACACAATTATATAGGATCAAACAAGTTGAATCTACATTGAGATTATAGTTTTTTTAATATAACGTGTTTCAAATTAGACATCGTTTAGAAAGAAATTTTGTATTATAATACATGATATTTCGTAATTATCCATGAATATTAATTATTTTTTTCAATTTTATCATTTCTCTCTATCATAATAATTATTTCTTTGAAGAGTGCATAATAATTTATAAAAATAATTAATTAAGAGTAATATTGTCTTTTATTTATGTAATAATTTTTATTAAAAAATTTTACATGATATCTATTATGAATTAGAGGAAATAGAAAAGGAAGAGATAAAATTATCCGAAGTGGGCATAATTCTGTCCTTTTATGTGGCTATCTATTAAACAATAGTCATGATGCATCAATTGTCAATTATAGTAAAATCTGTTCCTAAACTGGTTTAATCCATGCCACAGTAATTGTTATATTTGACCATTCTCAACCTCATCCCTGCCGTTATCTTAGCATTAGCAAATCAATTTTCAATATGTCATTTGGTTCCATATTCTTCTTGTCTCTTATACCATACACTGTTACTACTTTATATTACATAGATTTCCAAATCACATGGTTACGGGCATTTTTGTTATCATTTCTATGGTTACAAGCATTTGTTCAATTTTAGATACCGTGATCTTACCATTATTATCATTTTAAGACCCATAATCATTATTAGTTGTAGAAGCCGATACCCTTTGCACTCCTCAGTACACTTTAGCATTTACGAAGTATATGTATAGTTTTATATATTTGTTGCTATGTCCCGTGTTTCTTTTAAAAACAGTATATTAATAAATTCTTTTATATGTCAAGTATATAGTTTTATATACATACATATATACTTAATATTGGAATAATGTATCTATTCCATATGAGACTTTATAATATTGAACCATTTAAATTTTGCTATTATTAGTAATTAATATATACTAGAATTTTGCTCTATTATTATCATTATTATTTTAGATACATACTATTAACTAGTTTACTCTAAATTATTATTATTATTATTAAGTATGCTAAGTTGGATTTTAATACCATATAATAATATGTTATTATAGTGAGTCTATTATTTTTTAATTATTATTATTATTATTATCATCATCATCATCATCATCATCATCGTCATAGTTTTGAACTTGTATAAAAGTGTTAAGAATTAAAGTGATTTCTTAAATATTAAGTCTTCATTTGTCTACAACTTCAAACTTTTTGTTAACCGATTGTTTGATCTTATTATTATTATTATTATTTTTAGAGAATTTTTTATCTGTCCTAATTCAGTTGAACTTGTTGTCTTGTGCTTGGATTTAGCTTTAGATTTGAACTACTCGAATTAGCTTTTATTTTATAGTTGTAGGTGAGTTGTAATTATAGTACATGATATATATTTTGTCTCTCTTTTAAAATTTCTTAATGTGAATATATTTATAGATTTGACAATAACCTTTGAAATATATTTTATAAAATGTTTTTTAATATCAATTTTTAAAACATTGATTTTATCACTTATTTAAAATTATTTATGAATTCTTGGATAACGTGTTTACTAAATACTTTATACATTTAAAACTTATAAGCTTCCGATAACAGACTTTTAAATTATTTGAAATTTCCTTTTGGTTTTGTGAAAAATAAATACTTTGGATATATTTGATTTAAATTGTTGATTTTGAGGTATTTGAACTTTAGATTGTTAATATCTGATTTTGAGTATTGTTATTTATGGTACCAATTTTGATATCTGAAATTCTATGATTTAAATTTTGATTTATAATATGATTTATGTTGAATGAGTTTGAATTTTTAAACTAGTATTTAATACTCAGTTATTTATATCCAAGTATATGTTATTTAGGTCTCACCATGTGGACCATCATGACAATAGGATTGTATTATTTTGTTGTCATATATCATAATTTATTGAATAATGCATTAGAGTTATACATTGATATTTGTAGATGAGGTGATCTATGTATGTTTGTTTGGTAATGCACCTACCATCTGAGTCTTTTGTAATGCTGACTATCATCACCTTGGAGTACTATACCAAAAAGACTTTTTGTGTAATATTTTATTGATTTAAATGAATTGATATTGTTTTTAATATCATTATTGGTTTGAATGCTTAAACTAGATTTTAATCATTTGTAGCATTAGCATATTTAAAAAAATATAAAACTATTGCAAAATTATTCAAGCGATTGTATGTTCCTATTTCATTGTGTGTTATAATTATCATTCACTGAGCATTAACTCAATCCACATCTGCTTTATTTTTTTCTGATCATTAGATAATTGTAGTTGGTCCAATCTTTGGTGTACTCTTCTTTGGAGGATCTATTTTATCTATTTTGATATCTATTAGGTATATGCCCGAACTCCATTTTTTTTTCAGGCTAATTTTTAATGTAATTGTTTGGATAATTTTATTTGTTTATATTTGATAAAGACTTTATAGTTTACTTTTGGTATTCTTTTGATTTAATATTACTTGTTCAAATATTATATTGAATGTTCAGAAACTATGTTATTCAAGTTAATAATCAATAATTATTTATTTCTTTTCTTAGGGTTATATTTTTTTGTTTAGGCTTGTATAGATTAATATAATATTAATTTATGTGTAATTCATGGTCCGAAATTGGGTCGTGACAAAGTGATTGAAGAAAATAAGACTCTAATCCACTCTGTAACTCTAAATTATAGATTAAAGAATAAGTTTGGCTTTCCAAAATATAGCTAATATAATTCAATTTTTTATACATGTTAATAATTGTTATCTTATTTTATATTGACTTTATTTCTTGAAAAACATTTTTCTCTCTTTTTCCACAAATTAACATTAAATGCTTTTATAGGATAAAATAAAATGAAAAATGAAATATAAAGAATTCATTGAATTTAAATAAATTTATGCTTCTTTATATTTAAAAATTCTTTACGATACTTTTTATTTTAAAAAGTACTATTAAAGATGCTCTGAGAATCCTTTGCTTACTACACTCATAAATCATCACTTGAACTTTATGTTAGTGTCATCGTAAGTCAGGTATGTTAAAAAGTTATTGTTCATCATGAGCCGACAAACTGACACATGGAGCTAAAACACTCCATTCAACTAATGTGCATGTATAAATCAACCCATTGCATTAGTCTTACTATTATATTAAAATTATTTCACCATAGGTGATACTACTCAGGCATCAAATGGGTCAGGCTCATTAGCAAAAGAGCCAACTCAACCTAACACACCAATATACAGAATCAGCTCGGCCTATCAGCAAAAGATCAGCTGACTCGCTTGGTTTGGTTGTTAGAGAAGGCTTAGCTCCCTTGAAAGCCATACAAGTCTAACCAAACAGTAACCACTAACCACTTCCAACAGTAACTTAACCACTCTCTAGAAGACATAAACTCCCTATATAAAGGCCTTAGGTATCTTTCATTGGCTCTAGAGAATTTATGCATATTTGCTCTTAACTGGACATAACTAACTTAAGCATCGAAGTGGGCTCTCGATCAAAAGGTTGAACTCCTCTCTAACTCTCCTTGCCTTGCAAGTCATCCAGCCGAACCCAGCACATGTGTAAGCACTTTAAACACCTTGTCCTGGAAGACCAAATTGAGCCCCTGCCTCAGGATAAGCCACAAAATATCATTGGTGCAGTGAACGTGGACTTATTACAACATACCTCTCAAGCCTCAATCATGACTTCTCCCAACGACCCTAAAATCCCTTAGACTAGACACCAACATTGTATCTTAAAACACCCCCACCTGAGAACCCTTGCCTTTGCCTCTCTTGTGGTAACGGAGTATCGAGCATCTACGTCTACAGAAACACCTGCCTATGACCCTCAAGCCATCAATAAGCTTGTAGTCGCTTATGCAGACTTCACAACGACACTAGAATGCCTCGAACATGTCCTTTACCTACCTTGCTCAGACCTGCAGAGAACTTGACACCAATTGAATACAAGATCAAATGTCAGAAACATACAATGACATAAGAGAATCCTCATACAAACCGAAGAAAAGACGAGTTGCATGAATGACCAGTACATGTTGGGATAAGGATATCCTGTAAAAAAAGGTTATGGAAGCCATCAGGTGAGCTAAAGGCAAATAACACTTCACCCTCGCTTACCACACCTATGAGCATAACCCTCCAATCAAAGAGGTAAGAGTTAAGCCCATGCCTCACAAGTTTAAGTTACCACCAATCAATAATTACAATGGCATGACTAATCCTAAAAGCCACCTCTACAAATTTCCTTCCAGGATGAAACTATATAACTACTCAGATGCCCTACCATGCAAAATTTTCCTCACCACTTTAGAAAGAGTAATTCAGGAGGAGTACCAAGATTGTCCCATGGTTTCATTCTTAGCTTCACTCAACTCACTCAGCATTCTACAGCCAAGTTCATATTAACTATTATTCAAATGAAAATCTCCTCAGATTTGCATTAGGTGGTATGGGAAGAAAGAAAATCCTTGTGAGATTATCCGACCAAGTTCAATAAGATGGTCATCCATATAAGCAACCTCAATCATGAAGTAACAATAAATGTCATGATCTGAAACTGCAATAACAGGGGGTTTTTTGACTCCCTCAATATCGACCTGCTGAAGAACTTATATGAATTGATGGAGAGAAGTAATAGGTTCATCCATTTGGATGATAACTCACAGACTTATTCCTACATACTATATAAAAAAAAGGAAGAAAAGGGTCGAGCTGAGGCTAGAAGCAAGAGAGGTCGAGCCAGATAGGGAGGGCAGCACTAGAGCTCTATTGAATTTAATAGCAATTTAACTCAATATTACACACCCCTTACAACTAGCAGAGGAGAAGTTCTTCATTGAATTAAAAGATTTGGTGAGAAAATTCATTTCCTCAGGCCACTAAAAGGCTCAATCACCCGAAGCAAGGATAAGTATTGCAGTTTCCATGAGACAGCAGGCATAACACGAAAGAATGTAAGGACTTCAAAAATGAAATTAAGAGATTGGTCCAAAAGAGCAAGCTTAATCAGTTTAAGAAACGAGTCGCCTTAGATGATAATAGGCATTAACCCCAGTATAAAGATAATCATAGAGATAAAAAGCCTAACACTCGACAATATGCAGTAGTCATTGATGTCATAACTGAGGGGACTACAATAGGTGAGAACTCTACTTCGAACAAGATAAGTCCATGAGATATATTCGATAAATAGCAACGAAAGGCAGGTCGAGCCAATGTTTTGCCTCATTACATTCTCTACAGCCAACGATGACAAAAAGTATAATGCTCCACATGCAGATGCCCTAGTGGTTTAGGGCCATATTAAAAACTACTTAATCAAATACATCTTAGTAGATGATTACAACTCAGTTAACATGATGGCTTTAAAGATCTTTAAGGCACTCAAACTAGACATGAAAAGGTTGCACCCGATCTGAACCCCCTTGACTAACTTGAGAGGAACTACAGTTGATATAATGGGCTCCGTCGAGCTGAGCATGGAGCTAGGGGACTTGAAGATTACTAAGAAGATTAACGTTATATGAACCGTAGTACACATCCCTTTCACGTACAATGCCATCATTGGTAGACTCATCCTTTATGATACAATGACAAACACCTACGTCCGGTACCTAGCTATGAAGATTTCAACCGAGCGAGGGGTGGCAATTGTCAAAGGGGATCAGAAAGTGGCCAGGGAAACCTATATGACCATCCTAAAAGAAGTGAACCATGCAATGTCTTTTGAGTCATTAGATTTCATTCTAGAGAACACCCTCAAAAAATACAAAGCTAATAACTAAACTAAAACCTTCCTAATAGGCTAAGATTGAACTCTACACATTAGAATAGAGCTATCTGAACCCATTAAGAAGAATATTAGCTCAAAACTAAAGGAAATGTTAGAAACCTTTATTAGAACCCTTCAGACATAATGAGAATTGACCTATTAATCAATGTGCATAAGCTCAATATAGACAGATCGACCAAACTCACTAAATAGAAAAGAAGGAATCACACACTTGAACTCCAAAAGGCCATTGCCGAGGAGGTGTGCAAGTTACTGCATGATGGGTTCGTAAAGGAAGTCTAATGTCCAGACTAGCTAACCAATGTGGTACTAGTCAAAAACTCAACGAGAAGTAGAGAATGTGTGTGGATTTTATTTATCTCAATAAGGCATGTCTAAAGAACAACTATCCCTAACTTAACATCGATCAGTTGGTGGATTCCATGATAGGTTATGAGCTATACAGTTTTATAGATGCCTCAACAGGGTATCACTAAATCTAGATGTTTATGTCAGACAAGGAAAAGACTAGCTTTATCAGACATGAAGGCACCTACTGCTACAATGCCATACCTTTTAGCCTTAAGAATACAGGGCCTACTTTCTAAAGACTAGTGAACCATATATTCAAAGATAAGATTAGGAAGACAATATAAGTATATGTAGATGATATGATTATGAAAATTCGTTAAGCTGAAGATCATGCAAATGACCTAAAAGACGCCTTCAAGATATTCAACCAGTACAACATGAAGCTTAAACTAAAAAAATGTACCTTCAAAGTCTGAACAAGCAAGTTCCTCAGGTTTATGATCTCCCAAAGAGGACTAGAGGCTAATCTAGAGAAAATCCAAACAATCATCGACATGCAACCACCCCGAACCATCAATGAGATATAAAAACTCAATAGAAGATTCATAGCTTTAAAGAGGTTCATATCTTCATCGACTCGACATTATCTACCATTTTATAAGAAGCTGAGGGATCTAAAAAAATTCTAGTGGGATGAAGAGTGTCAAAAAGCCTTTAAAGACTTGAAAGTCTTCCTTGGCTCGACCTCTCTATTCAGTTGCTTTCAACAGAATGAGCCACTATTCATGTACTTAATAGCAACAAAAGAAATTGTAGCCTCAGTACTGGATAGAGAAGACAAAGGTGAATAGAAATCGATGTACTATGCCAATAGAGTCCTAAAAGGCATCGAGCTAAACCACCCTTTATTAGAGAAGCTGGCATACGCACTGGTTAGCTCGACAATAAAGCTAAGACATTATTTCTTAGCCTATATTATGGTGGTCCAAACAGACCATCCTCTACAAAAGGTCTTATAAAAGCAGAAAACTCATGAAGAGTGGTAGAATAGGCAGTCAGACTATGAAAGTTTAACATTATATTTAAACCAAGGCAAACAATAAAGCTCAAACTCTCGCAGACTTTGTAGCTGAACTAATGGCTGTAGATCAGAGACCCACATAAGTTTATGAGAAAAAAAGTGGAAGTTGCACGTTAATGGGGTATCAATTGGCGAATGAGTATAACAGAGATAGTGTTGCAAGGCCCTTATAAAATCACCATTAAATATACTGTGCAGCTAAAATTCTGAGCCATCAACAATGTTGCATAATATGAAGCCCTAATCATCAGACTGTAACTGGCACAGGAAGTTTGAGCCAAAAACATCACCATTTACAGTGACTCCAAGCTAGTAGTTCAATAGCTCTTTGGCCAATACACCATCAAGGATATAACGATGATCAAGTATACCTAGTATGCGAAACATCTCTTAACATGCATAGAAACTAAAAGGAAAAATTAAAAGATTAAACAAATCCCATGTGATAGTAATGCAAAGGCAGACACATTAGTAAAATTGATTGTTTCCTCTCTTGTCCTGTTGCCCAAAGGGGTGCTAGTTGAAGAGAGAACATGGCCAAATGTTCTCCAAATAGTGCATATAGTTGTCATAATAGAAGAAGACAATTGGATGAGCTCATTAATTAAATACTTGAAATATGGGCAGCTGTTAATAGAGCCAAAAAAAGCCCAAGCCATCATCCACAAAGCTGCAAACTTTGCTGACAAAGATGACATCCTTTATAAAAAATCCTACAGCTAACTCTAGCTCAGGTGTGTCTCTTTACAGGATGGAGATTATTGTACTAAAGAAAATCTATCAAGGCATTTGTAGAGCACATGAAGTGGCAACAACAATGACTCATAAAGCTATCTTATTTGGATATTATTGGCTTTTAATAGTTAAAGATTCCAAACAGCTAGTGTAGAAGTGTGACTCTTATCAAAAGCATGATGCCATCCCCAATCAGCCAGTAGTGGATCAGCAACCCATTAGCTTAGCATGGTCCTTCTTTTAGTGGGGAATTAACATCCTCAGGTCATTTCCCCAAGCTCTAAGATAGAGGAAATTTATGGTGGTAGCCATTGACCATTTCACCAAATGGCCTAAAGCCAAGGCCCTAGCCACTATCACCTCAATGAAAATATTGGATTTCCTTAAAAAGAGCATAATCTACAGGTTTGATATTCTCCAAACCATCATCGCAGACAATAAAAAATAGTTTGACAGTAATTAGTTCAGATCTTACTATACAGAGCTAGCCATCGACCTCCAATTCACCTCGGTGGCTCACCCATAAACCAACAGTATGAATGAAGTAACTAATAGAACCATTTTGTAAGGGCTTAAGAAAAGATTAGACGACACAGGAGGTAATTGGGCCAAATAGCTCAACCACATCCTCTGGGCCTTCCAAACTACCCCCAGAAGGGCAACAGGCCAAACACCATTCTCTCTGGCATATGGCATCGAAGCAGTGATAATGTGGAGATAGGACTCCCGTCATACATAATCCTTCACCACTAGTATGAGCAAAACAAACAAGAGCTTCGCATCAACTTAGACCTCCTAGCTAATAGAAGAGAAGATTTTGCTATCAAAATAACAACATACTAGTAGAGAATAGCTCGGTTTCACAACAGGAGGGTGAAGGCCTGAGCTCTCACCCAAGGGGACCTCGTGCTTAGAAGAACTGACAAATCTCAGGAAGAGGCAGGCATGAGCAGACTTAATGCCAACTGGGAAGGGCCCTACAGAATCCTCAAGACAGTCAGACCAACAACATGCAAATTAGAAACCATAGAAGACAGGCTTGTGCCACATACATGAAACATAGATGATTTGAAAAAACACTTCATCTAAACAATCCTTGCAACTTTTGTAAAACGGCTCAAGCCATGCCTTAGCCTCAGTATATATTCAAGATCAATAAAAAGTTTTCACTCTATTCTTTAGCAAACTTATCTTCACTATGCCAAACATGTATCGAGTTAATCTACCTCATACATTAGGATAAAAAAGGGCAATTTCACACCATGCAAAAAGTGTACCGAGGTAATCTACCTCATACACCATGACAAAAAGAAAATTCATAGCACATACAAAATATTTATTGAGCTAATTTATCTCGTACATCGTGATAACGAGCCATTAATAGTCAAGATGATCTAAAATGAACATATGCAAACTGAACCAACCCACAATCAAAATGATCACTAAGGCTAACAAGCTATCAACACATGTAATAACCAAGTCTCTTATGAACAAATTTTTACAAATTGCTCAGGGTTGTCCCATTTTATTACTTAGTCAATTTTATCAACTTTATTAACAAATGTAACAACTCAAAGGAAAAAGAAGAAAAAATAAAAACA
This sequence comes from Omphalea diandra, assembly GCA_949677035.1. NCBI lineage: Eukaryota > Viridiplantae > Streptophyta > Magnoliopsida > Malpighiales > Euphorbiaceae > Omphalea > Omphalea diandra. Next base: position 19,378 of record CATIWR010052514.1, on the reverse strand, counting down.
CAATGAAAAGAAAAAGAATTCATATTATTTAGAAATTTTTGTTATATAACTTAAAGGCATGAGCCTATACAAAAAACCTTTACTCTATTCCTTTGGGTCCTCCCTATCACCTATAGGTACATCTTCATCCCCATCATCCTCTGTGTCATTCCTAGTGTCATTGTGACTACAAACAGACCAATGTCCACCATAAAGTCAAAATTCTGACTTGAGAACATCTTCACAAACTCCTGTCTGATAAGAGCATTGTAGTTTAGACAGACCCGAGCCACCTTTCTTAGCGTGAGCCCCTGAGCTTCTTCCTTCTTCTTCTAGAGCTGAACTTTTTGCTCCAGCTTAGGAACTCGGTGACCTTCTTTTCTAGTTCAACCACCTTACCACATAGTCTAATAGCCTCACTTTCGACAGTAATTAGTTTTTCTTTTATGGATGAAAGCAGTTAAGCCCATTACTCAACCTACTTCAAGGTATCTCGATGCTCTTTAAGTAGGGCATCATGAGCATCTCAAGCTTTTAAAAGCCTTTTCTCCATCTCAAAAAAGTTATGGACCTCCTTATCAGATACCCTGAGATGTTGGTCCAGCATCGCGTCATTTGTCACTGCCTATCTACATAAAATAGATAAGGCAAAAAATCACATATTTGACATAGACTTAAAGTAAACCCAATCACCCCCACATTACCTTTAGCGAGTGCATATTTATCCAAGCCACCAATTGTCTATTGGTTAAAGACTTGAACCTCTCATTCTCCCTAAAAAAAATGTACAATCGAGCCTTGGTTTTAACCATGCTCTTATGGTTCAAGCTACCCTCATACTTCTTTGATAAGTGAGGCCAAGGGTTAAGACAATGGTTCTAAGCCTCAAGGAACGGTGAATGACTCCCCATTTGAGTAAACCTCTATAACATAGACTCGACGTCTCTTCGATAATGAACTAAGCTCAACCAATCTCCTCACTGGCTCAAAAGGAGGTATAACTGCCATAAAAGACTTAACAACTTTGGGCAAAGGCAAGCTGCCAAAAGCCATTGCTGACATGCACCTCTTTTGACTGACAATTTGCTGCACTCGACTCTTCCTCTTTACCCTCTCTTCTATCGTAGCTTTTCTGGCATGTCATCTCAGTACTCACTTCTTTATGATCCATGTATGCAAAATAGAAAGAGGTTAATAAAATCACTCAACATGTTAGATAGCTGCTAAAGTTCCATACCAGTCAACCCAGTCACGAGATAGTGTCTACTTACAATTATCAACTTGAATCTTTTCACTATATCTACCTTTGGCTGATACACCTCGATGTTCATCTTCCACTTGTGCTTCCTCATCCACTTTGAAGGAAATGAGACATTCTCAACACAGGTCACCATAAAACACTTGTGTTACCACCCCTTTATGGATGAGGGATAGTTGGAAAAGATCCCAAAATTGGGCCAAGCTGATACATGATAGTGGTCTTTTCTGGCTTGGTTGCTAAGAGAATATACGTGCTTAATAATGCCAACTTCTTCTCCTACATCAACAAGAACATCCTTACCAATATCCGAAGGGTGTTCAGACTGAGTAAAGAAAGAGCAACGTTGTGTATGGTGAACACTTATTGTAGAGACTGAGGAATTGACAGTCGAACGTTAGCTTTTAGATCCTCCTCGTACAACATGAATTGGTTCGACACTAGCTCTGAGAATACCTACAAATCTGGTTCAGGCAAACTTAGAGTAAACTCATTTGGGATCTTGTATAATCGATGAATTATAGCAAGGTCCAGTTCGATCAACACACTAGCAACTTTTATCTCCCGAGGGTTTTATCTACGAACTCGTAGAGGAACGGGTTGATCGATCATTTCTTCCAACTCACTATGGCTAGCTTCTGCCCCATCAGTCACGCCACTCGTCCTGACCTTATCCCTAGCTCAGTTTTCCCTGAAACAAACTCCCTGTTCCCCCACTGCCCCTCTACACAAGGTGAGATCTAAATTACCGAAGTCCACCCCGCACCCTTTATAAGCCCTAGGAACTATTAGGTCCTCCAGAAGTAGAAGGTTTATTCCTCAAGTCTATAATTACCAAATAGAAACTAACAGAAAAGGGAAAAAAAAAAAAGAAAATCAGTATAAACTTTCATGAATGAATATCACCGGGTAAAAAACAAGATAACTTTCTCTCGCAAACCAGGCTTCAAATCTCCAATAACAAAGAAAATACTTTAGCAAAATATTGAAGAAGTTGTAAAATGGAAGAAGAAGGAGAGATTGTGCCTATTTATATCCCCTTAAGTCCAAAGACGAAGAGACATGACTAGATGAATCGATGCCCCATCATACGACTCATATCAAATCAGGCATAATACAATAATCAAAGCGAGCTAATCATGCAACATGTGATGTCATCAATCTCTACAACGCTTCGATTTTCGAGATTCAAAACTTATAATTCCCACCTGCACATCAATAACCCTATCGCTTTGAATATCAGCCTAACCATATCAGCTCAGTTACTAGACCAATACAAAATCGAGATGTGAATATATTCGGACTGAGGGAAGACATGTGATACTACTTATGCATCAAATGGGTCAAGCCCAATATTGCATAAGGCTTAGCTCGACCCAACACACCAATCTATAGAACAGGCTTAGCCTATCAACAAAGGATTAGCTGACTCGCTTGGCTCAACTGGTAGAGAAGGCTTGGCTTGTCTAGAAGCCACGCAAGTCTAGTCAAATAGTAATCATTAACCACTTCTAATAATAACTTAACCACTTTCAACAAGACATAAACCTCATATATAAAGGTTTCATGTATCTTCTATTGATTCTAAAAAATTTCTACATCTTTACTTTCAACTGGATATAATTAATTTAAATATCAAAGTGAGCTCTTAGTCAAAAGACCAACCTCCTCTCTAATTCAGATTGCCTTGCATGTCTTAGCCGAACCAAGCATGTGCGCGAACGCTACACTTTATCCTCGAAGACCCAACCGAGCCCCTGCCTCGGGATAAGCCACAAAGTATCGGTAGGAAAGAAGACCAACCAATTTGCAATTGTTTTCCTACACCTCTTGCTCAAAAAAATGAAGTTGACAAATAAATCAAGTTTCACTCCACATGGAAACGTGTTGAATCATATTTCTATGTTGAAAAGTTCAATCATTGTATTGATACCAATTTGATGATGACGGCCTACCCGTTGCTTTTTCTCCTGCACGGCTGCAACTCTTGGTCATAGGAAAAAGACGTAAATAAAACTGCCAGCGGGGTTTGCACCGTTGCGGTCTCTTAAAGATGCATATCGATTGGCAGAGCCGGCGCAATGTATTTTGAGGTTTGAAGTAAATTTCTTAAGTGACACCTTTTGCTAACGAAAAATTTTCAAGCGCTCATGGGGTTGAATGAAATTTAAAATAAAATTTGAGCAGCAACAATTAATAACTAAAAAAGAGATAAGTAAAGTATATCATTAGAGTTTTTTTTTAATCAAATAATATTTCTTCTAATTAAAGTCTTTCATGACATTTTTTTTTTGTTTCTCTCAATTATTGTCTTTTCTTCTGTTATAATATATATTTCTATGTTACGAATATGTAGAGACAATGAAAAAAGTAGAAGTATGTAGTTTTGAAAAAAAAAATTGATAAAAGATTTATTTTTATAGAAAAGAAAAAATAAAAAAATTTAAAGCACAGTGTTTTCTTTTTAATATGATTGTTTATAGTGTTTATCAAAAAACCGTTTGAAAAATAAACATCCTACTTCAATGATTATTACTTTTTTATTCATTATTTTATTTTTGTATAATAATCATTCTTACACTTGCACACTATTTAATAATTAATTATTTTTAATTTTATTATAAGAGCCTGTTATTTTTTTTAAAAAAAATTACGACTTCCTAAAAATAGGGCCTTAAACAATGGCTTAAGTAGCCTAATGGAAGGGCCGGCCCAGTTGACAGGTTCCCCAAGAAATCCAAGACATTCCGGTTTTATGAATGATCAGGCAAGCGAATGCAGCATAGTCAAAGTCCAAGAACGGCCAACTGAGTTGTTTTGCACTTTGCCTTTGATATATAACTTAATAATCAAAATACTCAATAATCATGGTATGGTAGTGTTATTACCATGAGTTCTCATGAAGTTCAGGAGATAGGCAAAGTGATGAAAGTTTCATAAGAACTGGAGAAACAGTTTCTGGAATTCACCATTCTAGTTATAATATTACATAATAAAACAAATACAATTCAGAGCAGGGTGTTCTAAGAGCAAGTTTCAGATGGGAGATATAATCGAATGCAAAACATAGCCTCTTGCTTTCACCAGTATGGTAATGCAACGTTTTCTCAACTCAATTACTAATGGGAAAGCAAGAAAAAATGACAATAGTTAAAAAATAGTGAAGAATCAAATCGATGGCCTTAACCTATATGCGGTTGGCCAACAAAATGAGCATGCAAACCAATCAGCCTCTCTTTTAAGCTACAGCAGGCATGTCCTTGAGCCATGCGTCCAGTGGCTTACCAATTGAGTATACAATGAAACCAATCTCCCTCAGCTTATCAACGTCAACAACGTTCCTTCCATCAAACACAAAGGCTGGCTTCTGCATGTTGTCATATATCCTCTTGTAATCAAGAGTCCTGAACTCGTCCCACTCAGTCAAAATGCAAAGAGCATGGGCATCTTTTGTAGCCTCGTAGGCATCCCAAACTACTCTCACTTGCTTAACAGTTGAGGGGCTCATTGGCTGAAGATGAAGAGGATGGTCCCAATCGAATTTGTTCATGGTGAGGTCCCTCTGAATCTGGTCTTCAGTCACCTGTGGATCATAGATGCTCAGTCGAGCCTTATCTCCCAACAGCCCCTTGCAAACATCAATGGCTGGTGTCTCCCTTGTGTCACCAGTATCCTTCTTGAAAGCAAACCCCAAAATAGCGATTTTCTTATTTGAAACTGTGTTAAACATAGAGGAAACAACACGGTTCACAAATCTGTTCTTCTGATAGTCATTGATCTTTATGACTTGTTTCCAATACTCGGCCACCTCTGGCAGGCCATTGCACTCACAGATGTAAACCAGATTCAGAATGTCCTTCTGGAAGCAGGACCCACCAAAACCAACACTAGCATTCAAGAATTTGGGACCAATTCTAGTGTCCTTGCCAACAGCATAGGACACCTGGGAAACATTAGCCCCAGTTGCCTCGCAGAGAGCTGACATAGCGTTAACAGATGAGATCCTCTGGGCTAAGAAGGCATTGGCAGCAAGCTTGGAAAGCTCTGCAGACCAAAGATTGGTGGTTAGGATGCGATCTTCAGGTACCCAATGAGCATAAACATTCTTCAATGCTTCGATGGCTTCTTGGCCTTCTGGGGTTTCCCTCCCTCCAATAAGAACTCTATCCGGGTTAAACAGATCACTGATTGCAGTACCCTCCGCAAGGAACTCTGGGTTCGAGAGGATCTGAAATTTGATCCCCTTGCTGTTGTGGGTCAAAATTTTTTCAATGGCCTCTGCAGTCTTAACTGGAACAGTCGATTTCTCAACAACAATTTTGTTAGATTTTGACACATCAGCAATCATGCGTGCAGCGCTCTCCCAATAGGTGAGATCAGCAGCTTTACCAGCTCCCAGACCCCGAGTTTTAGTGGGGGTGTTGACAGAAACAAAGACAATATCAGCCTCTGAGACATGTTTCTCCACATCAGTGCTAAAGAACAGGTTCTTGCCACGACACTGCTTCACCACCTCATCGAGTCCCGGCTCATAAATGGGCAGTTGATCGCTGTTCCAGGCATTGATCCGAGCGACAGAGATATCAACAACAGCCACTTCAATTGATGTGCACTTGAGTGCAATCACCGCCATCGTAGGCCCACCAACATAACCTGCTCCAATGCAGCAGATCTTCACCATGTTCCCTATCAAAGTTTGTTTACAAGCTGAAAGAAAGCAAATTTACACACATATAAGACAACATGAAAAAAAAAAAAAAAAAGAGACGATGCAAATACAGTTCCCTCCCAGACCTTCCTACAGAAATCAACCATAAAATAAGGCAATTGATCTAAAATCAGCTAAAACATCTTTCTTCTCCACTAGCAAATTCTTCCAATCCCATAATTCTCATTGATCTTTACGATTCCAGTACCAATTTCGACACAATGAGACTCCATTCATCCTCCAAAAAAAAAAGTAAAATTGAACTTAAAATGTTCAAATATGCATAAATTACTTCTAGTACAAGAACAATTAGAGCTAAAAGACATCAAGATCAAACCAAATTGTACAATCAGCCTCCGCCACAGTTCATTCAAATCAAAATACATCCATAGATGGACCTTATGAACATTTCAATAAGAAGCATAAATCTCGTAAATGAAATACCAACTTAACATTAATATATAAATCAAATCACATGTGGGAAGAGGTTAAAAAGAAGCGGCGAAATGAAATAAAAAAGGATCGAATGCCGATCTAATTTGTACCGTTCTACAGAGAGAGGGAGAGGGAGACGGAGAGAGGAGTGTTTTGTTTGTTGTACTGGCACGAAGAGGAGAGAGCGGGTGAGGTCGGGTTTAAATACACACCAGGGTTTTTTTATTTTTTTAAAAAATCACCAAATTTATGTGGACGTTTTAACCAGCTCTAGCCGACAATGTTTACAACTGCCCGCTGCCTAACCTGACCCTTCTCCAAGAGTGGGCGAATGGTAAAAATGAGCAAACTTTAGGACAGATTGTGGAAATTTAATTTTTCTTTTTTAAATACTGCCCTTGGAATCCAAGCACGTATTGTTCTTCACTTCTCCGCGTCCTGGGACAGACACAGCGGGCGATAGATGTGAACAATATATTCCTTTTCTTTTTTAATGTTTATATTCAATAACATTTATATCAAATTAAAATATTAATATTTTTATATTAAAAGATAATAATAAATTTATTAGATAATTATGAATAATTATTTTATATATCATTATATTATTAAACAATTATATAATATAATTATATATAGTTAAGGCCCATTTAGTTTGATGTTTCTTATTAATATTTAATGATTAAACATTCTAATACTGAAAAAAAATATTTGATACATATCAATGTTCGATATTCAATTTAAAATTAAAAATACGTGCTCGGATTCCAAAGGCAGTATTGTAAAAAAGAAAAATTAAAATTCCACAATCTGTCCTAAAGTTTGCTCATTTTTACCAGTCGCCCACTCTTGGAGAAAGGGTTAGGTTAGGCAGCGGGCGATAGATGTGAACAATATATTCCTTTTCTTTTTTAATGTTTATGTTCAATAACATTTATATCAAATTAAAATATTAATATTTTTATATTAAAAGATAATAATAAATTTATTAAATAATTATTATATATATCGTTATATTATTAAATAATTATATAATATAATTATATATACTCAAGGTCCATTTAGTCTGATGTTTCTTATTAATATTCAATGATTAAACATTCTAATACTGAAAAAAAGTATTTGGTACATATTAATGATCGATATTCAATTTAAAAATTAGTGTTTAACATTTAAAAAAATTAACTTAATTCTAAATTTTAATTTTTTTAGAGTTTCAATATAAAAATTGGTGTTTAAATTTTTTAGTATCAATCTTATATTTATTATTATTATTTACCTTTATATAAATTAATATCTCATATAAAATTAATTAAAATATAAAAATAATTATATTTTTTATTATTCTATAACATAATTATATATTTGACCGCTAAATTAACAAACACTTTGGATCTGTTTTGTTTATAGATAGCAGAAAATAGTAAATGATTAATGGTCAACATTCGGTTGTGAACGATTAATAAATATAAAATATTTGATAATTTAGCGGATAAATGTATAACTATATTATAAAATGATAAAAAAAATAGTTGTTTTTATAATTTAATTAATTTTATATGAAATATAATTTATATAACAGTAAATAATAATAAATATTTAAAGAAAAATTTTAAACACTAGTGTTTATATTCAAATACTAAAAAAACTAGTTTTCAGCATGTACTTATATTTTTAAATGTTGAATGATAACTGTTAAATTAAAATGTTAGTCGTTGATATAACACTTTTTCTTTTTTAACGTTTGAATGCTCAATCATTGAACGTCAATAAGAAAAGCTAAATTAAATGAGCACTTTATATTTATCGATCTTTCACAATTAGGGGTGTAAGTTTCACGGTTTTTAAACTGTATATCGCCAAAATTGAACTGTTAAATCAAACCGAAACCGAAACGATGAGTTATCGAAAATTTTCGGTATTAAGATTTAAGTTTTTGAGATTTTGGTTTCGGTTTTGGTTATTGAGAAAGGTTTAACGGTATATCAATAATGACATGGTGTGTTTTGTTGGAATGAAACAGTGCGTTTTGCTACATTTTTTTTTCATATCGGTATCGGTAATACCGCTAATACAACATAATACCGTCAATACCACATAATTAAATATAATAAACATCAATAAAACATAAAAAATTGGATGAAATTAAATAAAAATTTTACTACATTTTTTCGGTATCAGTATCGATATCGGTAATACCACCAATACCACATAATTTTAATGATATCGATTTTTGCAGTTTTCATTTTTAACGGTATTGAGATCGATTTTATAATTTTACGGTGTCGGTATTGCGCTATATTGTGAAAAATGACAGTTTCGGTATTAGCGGTATATCAATTACACTCATATTCACAGTTGAATACTGATCATTGATCACTATGCTGATCATTTATCATATGTTTATAAATCAAACGTGCCCTTAATTCTATTGGGTAACACAAATTTAGATAGAATTGAAATAAAATGAATTATATTTGATTTGACTTAATAAACAAAGGAAGAAAATAAGATGTAAGATGGTAATAACTCCTACTTGCGTGTGGAATGAATATATTAAAATAAGTTATTTTTTCTTATTAATTTACTTGTCATTATTGTGAAATTAGTTTATCTTTTTTTATTTTCTCATTTTTGCATTTATTCAATAATGATTTTTCTTTTTTAGAGTCATCCTAATGTTGTATTCTTGAGAGAAAATCATTCAAATTCAGTGATGAGTTGAGATGATCTATGGGACAGAATGAGCTATTGAAAAAGATGTAGAAATATTAGATAATATTCTTGAAGATTTAGAGAAGAAAAAAATATAAGAAGTCAAAAATTATTACAAATTTCTGTTATATTATTTCTCAAGAATACAAAGAATATATAGATATATAGTACAAACCTATTTATGGAAGAACCTAAAATCATGGGCTATTCTAAGAAAGAAATATCTATAATATACAAAGAAATACATCAACATAATTAGTACATATTTATAGGAAATTATACTATAAGATTCTAGGAAATTAATGTACCATCTTGAAATTAGAAATATTATTTGTCAACACACCCTGTCAAGTTAGTGTATAGATGTCACTCATGCTTATCTTATCCAAACAGTGATTGAAAACCTGACTTGACACTGCCTTATTGAGCACATCTACGATGAGTTTATCTTCAAAACGAACACGAGGAACCTCGATAAGTTTTGCTTCCAACTTCTCCTTGATAAAGTGCCTATCAATCTCAACATGTTTGGTTAAATCATATTGAACAGGGTTATGAGCAATATCACATGCTGCCTTGTTATCATAATATAACTTCATAAGACTGTCTTGCTTAATATCTAATTCCTATATTAAATTTTTGATCCATAATAATTCACATATTGCCTTAGTCATCCCCCATATTCAGTTTCAACGTTTTATCTTACAACCATCTCTTATTTCTTACTTCTCCAAGTAACTAAATTCCCACCTACAGATGTAAAATACCTAGTTGTAGTCTATCTATCGTTAATAGACCCAATCCAATTAGCACTAGTATAGCCTTTGATGTCCAATCTATTACCTTTTATAAACATAATTCCTTTCCAGGAGACAATTTCAAGTACTGCAAGATTTGAATAACAACATACATATGTTCCTCATTTGGAGAGTTCATGAATTGAGTCGTAACACTTAGTGCATAAGTCAAATTAAGTCGAGTCCGCACAAGATACATTAGCCTCCCAACTAGTCTTTGATAACATTCTTTATTAACCTGAACTTGATTTTGATAAGTACTTAATTTCAAATTTTCTTTCATGGGAGTATTAACTAGTTTACATGTTGTCATACTAGTTTCGTTCAACAAATTTAAGATGCATTTTCATTGAGATAAGAAAATACCTTCTTTTGATCTTAACACTTCAATACTTAGGAAATACTTCAACTAGCCAAGGTCTTTCATTTCAAATTCAAGAGTAAGGTGGTCTTGCAATGCCTTCCTTTCTTCAAGATTATTTCTAGTCATTATCATGTCATCAACATATATAATAAGAGCAGTGATTTTTCTTTTATTATGTTTAAGAAGAGAGTGTGATCTAAATTACTTTGCTTGTACCTAAAAGACTTCATGGTCTTCATAAATCTTCCAAACCAAGCCCTCCTTAGGAGATTGCTTCATATAGGGCCTTTTTTAGTTCACACTTCTTTGTTATTTTTAGTTTGTATATTGCATCCGTGAGGCAACACCACATAAACTTCTTCCTGAAGATCTCCATGTAGGAATGTATTCTTCACATCAAATTGGTGCAAAAACCAATTAAGATTAATTGCCAAAGACAAAATAACATGAATAGTATTAATTTTGGCCACTGGTGCAAATGTTTCCATATAATCAACCTTATAGGCTTAAGTATATCCTTTGGCGATAAGCCTTGCCTTGTAGTGTTCAATGTTCCCATCATCTTTGTGTTTAATAGTGAACAATCATCTACATCCAACATGTTTCTTTTCGTTAAGAAGGTCAATTATCTCCCATGTTGAATTCTTTTGAAGAGATTTCATTTCTTCATTCATTGCTTCTTTCCATCTTAGGTCTTTCAAAAACCTCCTACACACTACTAAGAATAGATATAATAGATAATCGATTCATAAATGACACATATTATATAACTAAGACTGAATTTAAATTCAAATTTTCTATAAGATTAATTAACCTTCTCCAATTACAGGGACAGTATTATCATTGGCTGTGGACATTATATATTGTATGGATAGTTTCATTGATTCAATATGGTTAATGTCAAAGGTCATGTGATCAATGGCACAAGAATCAATTATCCATGAATCATTATTAGTAGAAGTATGAAAGACCTTACTAGTGTAAGATGATTTAGCAACAACAACAGATGCTTAGTGACTTAATTCCTCAGAAATTTTGTTGGATGGCTCCACAACAGTAATAGCAGTGTGATGATTTGATTTTGGATTCCGTTTATAAGGCACCTTGGTAGGATCCTGCCATTCTAGATATCCAATCAACTCATAAACACCGAGACTTTATTTGTCCAGATTCTCAACAATGAGTACAAACACCCTGAGTTATTGTTACGATTATGTGTTTGATCACCACCATGATTCATTATGCTCAGTACTCAATCTACTTTCTGATGTGATTATTAGGATTTAGTTCGGCATGGAATCATAATAAATGATTCAGAATGATTAGATTCACAATTTAATGTTGTTCTTAGAACAAAATCACAATATGCATGCGCTAAGTTTCTTTAAGATCCAGTGTAGAATCCTTTTTGAGAATTTCTCCTTGAATTTATTCAAATTCTGCATCCAGTCCATTCAAAAATATATTCACACGTAATCATTCAACTTATTTTCTATATACAATGACATTGTCGGGATATTTCATTTTAATTTTATCATGATGATCTAGTTCTTGAAAGATTTTTATAAGTTCACCATAATAAGTGGATAAAGGACGACCAACCTATTTGGTCGAAAATACCTATAGATTTAAAGCAAAGAGTTGTGATTCATCTAATTCATCATAGAAAGATTTGGCAAGAGAACTCCAAATCTCACATGCAGTGCGCAGTCGAATATAGTGTTTCATAATTTCTGATGACATAGAAGTTAACAACTATCTTTTCACCTTTTGATTTTTAACATGCCACTTTGCACATAAAGCATTAGTGTCCTTTGGAGGATCTGTTTTGCCCAAAATATATTTAAGCTTTTGACAACCAACAATATGCATCTCCATAATTTAGGACCATACGTCATAGTTTGTTCCGATCAGAATGACACCAGAATTAAAACAAGAAATTTTTTTTATTGAATATTGATAACTGGTACTGAGGATGATTCAACCATAACACAAAAATTTGGGTATGGATAAACGTGGCTCTAATACAAAGCCAAAAATTATTATAAATGTCTGTTATATTATTTCTCAAAAATACAAAGAATATACAAATATACAGTATAGACTTATCTACAGAAGAACTTAAAATTATGGGCTATTCTAAGAAAGAAATATTTACCATATACAAAGAAATACACCAAACATAATTAGTACAAATTTATAGGAAATTGTACTATAGGATTTTAGAAAATCAATGCATTAGCTTGGAATTGGAAATATTATTTGTCAACATAGGAGACGGTGAGAATATCATTAGCCATGAGTTAGATTATTCAACTTCCACTGCAAGTTTTAATAAAAAAAAATTGCAAAAAAGAGAGCACAAACCATTGATAGTTTAGTTGCATATTTAGATCGCTTGATAGATATTGTTGACAATAAATTTAAAGAAGAAAGGCATAATTTGCTCAAATTGCACATAAACTCAATAATGAGTTAACTAATATGTTAATTTATCATTTGGAAAAAAATATAGAGTGGAAATGAAACTTATGTGAGATTCAAAAATTTTGAATTATTTTTTTTAATATTGAAGATGATGAGAAAAAACGTTATCTCAATACATTTTAACATCAGACACTACGGATATTTGTCATAATATTTGCCTTTTTTTACTATTATTTTGATTTTTTTTATCTTTGACTTTCTAGTATTTGATCAGAAATTATATGGCACAATTTGAAAAAATTTTAAAATTTTATCGATAAATTGTTAATTTATTTTGGAGTGGCTACTGTTTATACAATTTTGAATATGTTTTCCGGAGTCCATAATTTTAAATTTTTTGATTAGATGGTCTCTTACTTTGAAAAAACTCTGAAGTGACTGTCATGTCTTGTCAAAAATAGCAACAATAATTACAGCTAAAATATTGATTATCCATAATTTTTTATCATATGCTCAGGGAATGCTTTTTTTTGGGTCCAACTCTGGGAATGTATTGGGCTGTGAATAATAGAATGAGAATTTCATGTCTTAAGCCAAAAATTAAATTTTAATTAATGAGTTATAAAGATTAAAATATATTTTTAATCTTTGATTTTTAAGTTATTAAATTATACAAAAGAAATATTTTTAGAAATATTAGTTATTTTAGAGCAGTATGAGTGAGTGATTGTAAGAATATTATATTTCAAATAAATAAATTTTAAAAATATTAATAATTTATTGGCCTTGATATAAATTATACAGGAATTGATAATAATTTTATTATATTTTATAAAATGACATGTGAAACAAATAATTCAAAGAATTAATTCATTTACTTATGTAATATAAAAGTTTATTTCATCTTAAAACAATACAACGTTACTAAATATAAAAATAATTATGATAATATTAAATATAGGGATAATTATGATATTCTTAATACTTATTTAAATTTTATTTCTTACATATTAAATATATCAAATTTAAAAATAAATTTTTATTTCAATTCTATAAATATACCAAATCAAAATATAAAAATCACTAAACATCTATTTTAAGAATATAATTCCATTTCTTATTCTAGATTATGATATGATGATGGTGTAGTTTTCCTTCTATCTACCATTGTTTCCCATGACTTTATTGATTAGAATCCTAAGTACATGAATGTGGCATATTCTAATTAAGGTTTTTTAATTGTTTGTTTGTCAAATACTCAAAGTGCAAAATGGAGTAATTAGTGATTTGATTACTACGTTGTTTAAAGAATCAGTAATATACAGTTTCAAGCAACTATACAATGATTGGAACTTGTTCAAGAAAAATTAGGAAATGTGCAACTATCGCGAGTACCGATATGCATGAATAGGATGTTTGAAATAGAAAAAAAAAAATGGAATGACAATAAAATTTTCACTTTATTTGTATATTTAGTGTTTTAATTTATTTTAGAAATTTAAGAATAAGATTTTAAAAGAAATAAAATGTTTCATTGCTCTTGAACAACATATTTGGTACATTAAGAAATAGAATAGAATAGGATTTTGATTCCATTTTCATGTTTGTATTTTAATTTAATTCAAAAGTTTAAGAATATGATTTTAAAAACTTAAAATATCTCACTATTTTTCTTATATATGATACACCAAACAGAAATATTGAAATCTTAAAACACTCATTTTGGAATAAGATTCTAATTTATATTTCTTAATATAACCAAACATGTCAGAAATTCTATTGCCTAAATTGATTTATTTACTTGAAAAACATAATGTTATTATATATATATATAAGTAATATGAAAATTTTATTAATATTTGAATTTTATTTCCTTTTTGTTGAAATATACTAATTTAGAATGAAATTTCATTTTTTGTTTCTTGGTTTAACCAAATATGCTAAAACAACAGTGTTTTCTTATGATATTATTGAAATATCAATTTTATGATTAAATACAAAAAACAATAAAGAAATTAATAGAGAATGTTAATATTATGTATTTATAAAATGAATATCAAAGACTGTTACAATAGTAATTTTTTAGCATTTGAAATTTTAATATATTTATAGATAGTGAATTAAAAAGATATAACAGTTAATTAAAATAAATAATACAATTATATATTTAACCTTCAATATCGAAGTTGGCGCCAGAAGCAAAACTTATCTGTCAAAAAAAAAAAAAAACAAAAAAAAAGAATCACAGCACATCTTTGGTATCTTGTGCCTTCTTTCTGTCAAATGCTTCGTATTTTAAGAAGGCAAACTCCATCGGAAAAACGATTAGCTTTGATATGGATCAACCCAACAATCATCATCACGCACTGCTTTTCTCCACCTTCTTTTGAATATTTCAAGCTCAACGTATGACCAGTGCTTCACCTGCAAAACAAAGAGGCAGAATCATTCAACAAGTGGATGCTGAGCCAACAAATTAGACTCACTTGAAAGCCTACCATTTGCCTATCGTGATGTTGCTTGGACAATGGTTGTTCCTGGAAAATTGAACTGTTATTCATCTACATGAAAAATTTGGAAGGTAGAATGTGTACTAGGAGCATATGGGGCAGAAACTTGAACTAAAATGAGTTCCTGATTGGGGGCGAAGCAATGGAATAGTGGGTTCATAACTTGATCTTTCTGACCTTATTTGCGGCAGAACCTCCAAGTGTAGGAAGACCATAATGAATTATGTACTCAGAATCAACAATCCCTATGTTCTGCGTCCGATCACCCTGTCAAAGAATTCTGTTCACTTCAAGCAATGTCTCAAGTAATAGGTTAAAGAGATAGAAAGAAAAAGGCATATGGTTTCAGGATGAATGATTGCCTGTACACAGTAACCGAGCTGAAAATCCACTCCCCATCCATGAACCAAGTCATTCTGATCAGAGAAAAAGATTGAGATACAAAAAATGAGATATGGGTGAAATTATTCCTTATCACAAATCATTTATTTCCACTACTCAGCCTTTGATTAAGTAGTATTGGAGTTTTCCCCAGAACTGTGAGGTTGCAAGTTCGACCCTGAGTCAAAGCCAAATTAGCTAAAAAAAAAAATCATCCATTAACTGGTATTAATTGCATGTCGCTATACCTGAATCATGTACCAGGCGCAGCGCCAGGATGCTTTTGAGAAAACAGGGGCCATCATTTCCACAAACCTGTACACACAATATTCTCATTCTTTTACTTGTGACATATGCAATGTATTTCAAAACAAAGAAGTCATGTGAGCCGGTTTTTTAACCCTGAGCATCGAGGTCCTGTGAGATTTAGATCACATCTTGTAGCACCAATCTTCCAGTTCACCCTC
This sequence comes from Omphalea diandra, assembly GCA_949677035.1. NCBI lineage: Eukaryota > Viridiplantae > Streptophyta > Magnoliopsida > Malpighiales > Euphorbiaceae > Omphalea > Omphalea diandra. The sequence goes on along the minus strand of CATIWR010052514.1, from coordinate 3,337 downwards.
CTATTGAGTCAAAGGCAAATTACTAATGTCAATAGTAGTACGGAAAATCACCTTTCAACATATGATTTTCTTCAAGCTAATAAGGAACCTGTGTACTCTTGATCCAGGGCGTCTCCTTGTCAGTAGATGATGCACTTCTGACCCATTGGCATCAAGCGCTGGCTGCGATATCTCCAGCCCTTCTTCTTTAATAATTGAAATGTATCTGCATTTAGGTCATTGAATTGAACGAATTGCAATCACACCAAATTCTTGATCTTGCCTCAAAAGACACTAACATACTGTATGGAAGTTTCTTTTTCTTTTAACTATATGGAGATTTTCTTGAATATGTTGAGGGATACTAATTCAGGTTCTTAAAATACCTTTCAGGATTGAAGTTGTCAACACCCAGGTCCTCATCCCACAAGAAAATATAAGCATACTCCGACACAATATCCGGATGCAGCATACGCTTTGCAAACCACCTACAGTAATGAAGATAAATAACATTTAAGCATGCATGATGTGTAGTCTTCAGGAACTTCAACTTGCTGCAACCAGAAAACAATGCTGTAAAGTGTTAAAATAGTATACTACCACTTAGTTTGATTGGCAGCAGCTACATGTATGACGTTGTGACCCCATTCCAAGTCTTGCCATTCATCCACGATTCCATCGTAATGAAAAAGCATTACAACAAAATCACTTGACAGAAACTGTGATGTGAGTGTCAAAAAAAGAAATTAGCTTGCACAAGGCACCCACGAAACAGATTATAAGCAGAGAATGTGATGTGAACATTTTGGCTTTTCACCTTCTTGACAATTTTGTTAACATTCTGTTTTTGTTTTATTCCAACAGCCATGGCCAATAAACTTTTGGGTTTGTTTGACTTCTGCACCAAAGAAGCATAAAACGAGCCATATTAATTATGTGCACCATAAGTCAAGTCTTTTTGTGAAGAATGGATATAATTTGAATGCACCTTTTGGATATGCCCCCATAATGGTTTCATTTCCAAGTCTGATGTTGAAGAAACTATGCCTCTAGGCAGCGCACGCCTGCTGTGAGGCCTGTCTTGAGTCTAAAATAAAGCATATCATACAGCAAATATTAAGTTGAGCTAATAACTTGCATATAGCAAACAAGGATCTTACGGCACATATATATCATATCTATACTACGAACCTCACAAATTTTCGATCTTTTATTGTTCACGGCATCAAATGATTTCCATTCTAAAACCCTCTGCAATGAGAAAATCAAAACTATCAGTTGAATGTGAACTATACAATGCTTGATTTTGCCGGATGTAATAACTCATATGAACTCGAAAAAAAATGCCTTTCTTAAGGTTTGATCAGAACTACACTTGAAGCCTAATTATCCCAAAAAGAAAAAATTTGTAGGTACGTGCCTCCTTATATTCTGTGATCACAAATGCACTACCAAAGAATAAAGCTGCAGAAAGCAAACATATTATTGGGATGAATCGGCGAAGAACTAATTTCTGCTTTTCAGAATCAACCTTGACAATTACCTGAGCAGTACAGAAACAGGAAAAAAAAAGACTAGTGAATAACATATATATGTGACGCTCTACTATCTGATAGTCAAAGAAAGAATGTCCACAAATTCTTAACACTACTTATGGATGAATATGATAGACTTACAGGAGTTGGCATGTTCATGCTCCAAGTTCCATACCAATGGCATGTGGGGTTGTAAGATGAGGCTGTTGTATAATATTAAACATTAGATCAAAAGTAGTACAATTTTGTTTTGTTTTGTTTCCTAAGTTACGTAGTTCTATAAAACTTCTAGTGGGAGAAGGGGTTTTGACCAATTTAAGGTAAAGAAAATAATTATTTATCAATTTAGGGCGTTATTATTATTATTTTTTTCAGCTTAAGGTGGTTTTGACAAGTGACAGTCAAAAAATATGAAAACGGCATTATGAACTAATGGCTATTTTTTAAAAAAAAAAGTTTTATTGAAAAAATTGACAATAAGCCATTATAAATGATATATTTTCAAATACGCTATTAAATAATGTTTTGAAAACTGGATCAATCGATTGAACTGATAAAATTGAAAATTCAAATAGTAATTATTTTGGTTTGGTTTAAATTAATTTAATATTTTTTCATTTTTAATTATATAAATATTTTTATATTTTTAATATTTTTTCTATTTTTTAAAATTATTTTAATAATATTTTTGAATTTTATTTATTATTAAATTAGATCAATTAGACCGATTGAATCGAAATATGATCGATTCATTAATTAGTCTAATGTTAAAAACATTGCTGTTAACAATGCAGTTTTCATACTTTTTGATGGTTTTTTTTGTCAAAAATACCATAAAGGAATATTTTTTTCAATACCTTAAATTGATAAATAGTTATTTTCTTGACCCTAAATTGTAAAAAACCCGAGAACGAAACTAAAGGCAGCTCTACCAAGTTTAGTTCCCAATAAGCTATTTGTTTCTAAAGTACCCTTTGCGTAACAGACAATAAGGACCCTCCAAATGAAAAAGCCAGGAATTTCTCTGCGCACATGAACTTGCTTAGTTCATACAGCAAACACACCATATATTCACAACTAAATCTGGTACATTTACGGGGTTGAGATTTATATTTAACAAAGAAGACTATAAAAATTAAGAAATTATTCAGTTCATGGTATGCGCTCGAAAATAATGAACCACATGTTGCAGAATATATATATATATACATATATATATATACACGTTGAATAACAATTTTTTTCTCCAGTACTTTGCGTTTAAGTTGGAATCACGAATACTTGCCCCCCCCCCCAAAAAAAAAAAGATTGGAATGGTGAACCAAAAATGATAATGATACGTGGCATCAGCCCAATGGTGTTTATTAATTTTTATTTCTTGATATATACAATTAGTCTGCATTATGATTATAATAATAAATTTAATATTTATTTTTATTAAATAATTAATTAACTAATTGAATGATTAATTATTATTTTATAAAAAATTAATATCAAATAAATAAAATAGTCAAACAAAATTTTTAAAATTTATAATTATGTATGAAAATAATTGTAACAAATGATTGTTTATTGATTCATACTTTCAACTTTATGTGGTATAATTTTTTAAAAAAATTATTAAATTTGAAAAAAGTAAAATTTTGATAATTAATCAAATAAATAATATTAAATATTTTATAATTAAAAATAAAATTAATATATATATATATGTGTGTGTGTGTGTGTGAGAGAGAGAGAGAGAGAGAGAGATAATTGTAATGAAAGATTGTCTATGGATTTATACATTCAATCTTGTATAGTATAGTTTTAATAAAAAATTT
>CATIWR010052495.1:0-28551 GCA_949677035.1 Omphalea diandra | reverse complement strand
CTCTTTCTGCTCTTGGTCTTACTGGTAAAACTCCCTCACTTTCTAAATTATGGTTTTTTGACTCGGCAGCTTCAAACCACATGACTCCTTCATCTGATATCCTTATTAATGTTAAAAAAATATGATGGTGACTTGCAAATTGAGACTGCCAATGGGGATCATCTTCCCATCACTTCTGTCGGTGATAGTTCCTCCTCTCCATCACTGAAAAATGTTTTTATTTCTCCTGACTTATCTACTCATCTTCTTTTTGTTGGATAAATAGTAGAAAATAATTGCCAAGTTATTTTTTCTCCTTCTGGTTGTGTTGTGCAGGAGCTGGTGTCAAGGAAGACAATAGCGGAGGGACCTAAATGGGGCAGACTCTTTCCTCTTTATCTTAGTGCACCAACTAAGCCAATAAGTGTGATTTCCTTATTTTGCAATTCTGTTAAGCATGATTACAAATTGTGGCGTGTAAAGTTAGTTCATCCAAATGATCGAATTCTTCTATCAATGTTAAAATATGGGATGTTGAGTAATAAACTTTCTTTTTCAGCTAAAGATGTCACTGTTGATTGTTATAGTTGCAAAATGCCAGAAAGCAAAACTCTTCCTTTCCCATCTCATCATAATCATTCATCTCATTGTTTTGATTTGGTACACAGTGATGTTTGGGGGATTTCACCAGTCATATCTCATGCTCATTATAAGTATTTTGTCACTTTCATTGATGATCACAACCGCTTTGTTTGGATATATTTTTTGCGACGCAAATCTAAAGTTTTTGATGCCTTTCAAAAATTTGTAGTTTTGATTGAAAATCAATTTTCTCGAGGTATCAAAATCTTTCGATCTAATTCTGAAGGGGAATATATGTCTCAAAAATTTTAAGATTTTCTTCAACAGAAGGGAATTATTTCTCAACGAAGTTGTCCATATACACCTCAATAGAATGAAGTGGCAGAGAGAAAAAATCATCACCTTCTTGATGTGGTGCATTCCTTACTTATTGAATCTTCTGTTCCATCACATTTTTGGGTTGAGGCTCTATCTACTATCGTACATCTGATAAATAGACTTTCATCCCCCACTCTTAACCATCAAACACCATATTTTTGTCTCTATAATCAACAACCTGCATATACTCATTTACATCCTTTTGGATGTGTTTGTTTTGTTCTTCTTCCACCTCATGAAAGAACTAAGCTCTTTGCTAAATCTGTGAGATATGTTTTTCTTGGTTATGCACTGCTATGAAAAAGGTTATCTATTCAATGACTTGGTATTTCTCATAATGTCATTTTTCTTGACCAACAATATTTCTTTCCCTTCCATGATACCACCTCACACTTTCCTTCTCATTTTCTTCTTCCTGCCTTTGAGGATGAGGTCAATTCTTCTAATGTTGTTTCTCATGATTTTGTCACACGATTTAGGCCTGGTATTATGTATGCAAGGCAAAATAAGAATGAGGACCGTCCTAATGGCCCTCCCATGAGTCCTCTCTAGCACCAGTAACTGACATCACCATTCCAACAGTTCGATGGTCCACTCGAATCTCTCGACCTCCTGACATGTATGGCTATTCTCCAAAGAGATTTGGTAATCATACATCTTTATTCGCAACACTATCCTCTGCTACTATACCTACCTCTTACTCACAAGCTATAAAGCATGATTGTTGGAAATAAGCTATGCAGGAGGAACTTGATGCCTTACAACCAAACAATACTTGGGATTTAGTACCTTGTCCATCCTCTATCACTCTTATTGGATGTAAATGGGTGTTTTCTATCAAACTAAAATCTGATGGATCTTTGGATCGATACAAGGCTCGACTAGTCGCTCTTAGAAATTGTCAAGAATATAGGATAGATTATAAGGAAACTTTTGCTCTAGTTGCAAAAATGACTACTGTTCGTACAATTTTGGCTATCACAGCTTCTAAAGACTGGCCCATACACTAGATGGATGTCAAAAATGCATTTCTTTATGGAGATCTCCAAGAAAATATTTACATAAGGCCTCCTTCGGGATTGAAGACTTGTAATGTTGCAAAAGTTTGTCACTTGAAACATTCATTATATGGGATCAAACAAGCCCCTTGTGCTTGGTTTGAGAAATTTTGACAAACACTTATTCACCTTTCCTTTGTGCAAAGCTAGTATGACCCCTTTTTATTCTTGTGAAAGACTTCCCTAGGTATTGTTCTCTTACTTGTCTATGTGGATGATATTATTATCACTGGCACTGACATTGGTGAGATTCAGCAACTTAAAGCCTCTCTACATGCTTCATTTCATATGAAAGATCTTGGATCTCTCGTTTATTTTTTGGGGTTTGAAATTCACAGAAGTAGCAAAGGAATCTTTATAAACCAACATAAGTATCTTCGTGGCATTACTCACTTGGCAAGCTTACAAGATTTTGCTCCTGTCAATACACCTATGGAAGTTAATGTCAAATATTGACAAAATAAAGGTGATCCCATCCAAGATCTGACATTATATCGGCGACCCGTTGGTAGACTTACTTATCTTACTTTTAATCGACCAGATATCTTATTTGCAGTTAATTTATGGCTTCACCGCATCATACATATGGTAGCGGTTAAACGCATTATCCGCTATCTTCTTGGTACTCCCATTTGCGGGCTCTTCTTTCCATCTAGTACATCTCTTCATCTCATTATTTATAGTGATGCAGATTGGGCTGGATGTCTCGATACGCGATATTCTATTACAGGTTGGTGTGTATATTTGGGTGATGCTTTAATTTCTTAGAAGTGTAAAAACAAGAACGAGTATCCAAATCCTCCACCGACGCTGAATATCATGCTATGTCCTTTGCTTATTCAGAAATTACTTGGATGCGTGGCTTACTCTCTAAATTAGGTTATCCGCAATCTAGTCCTACTCCTCTCCATGCCGACAATACCAGTGCTATTCAGATTGTGGCAAATCCTGTATTTCATGAACGGACCAAGGACATTGAGGTGGATTATCACTCAATTCGTGAAGCTTTTGACAAAGGTTTTATTACTCTTCCACATATCTCTATAAATCGTCAAATTGCAGATATTCTCACAAAACCTCTCACTCGTGCTCGCCATCAGTTTTTTGTAAACAAATTGATGCTGCTAGATTCACCAGCATCAATTTGAGGGGGGAGGATGTCAATGATATCTTGTAGAATATTTATCTCCTATAATTAAAGGATAATGTCAACTATAAATGTATTATTTTTTTATTGTAATTGGGAGTTGTAATTGGGGCATGATAGTAGCAATTAAATGATATTATTGTTGTTGTAAATGAGAAAGAATTAGTGCTATAATCGTGGGATTTTGTTGACTTTTGAAGGATAATTTTACTGCCTTAAATAGGGAGAAATTAGTGTTGTAATTAGAGTTTGGGAGAAATTAGTGTTGTAATTGTGGGATTTGATTCACTGTATCAGACCTATATATAGGAGGGAGAGCTCATAATTTTGGGCATCCAATTATTCACCCAAAATTTGTGTTTGTGTCTTTTTTTGTTACCGTTATGTGTTTTTAGATGTCAAAATTGGCCATTGATCACACCTAAAATATGGAATCTAGCATATTTAATTGCAGGGGAAGCTTAAAACTCTAATAAGCATGGTATCAAGGCTTGCCTTTCACATGCTGATCTTGATGTAAAATTTTCATTTACATCTAACATCTCTATGACATTGTCTTCTGTTCGAGACAATTTTTGCTTCTTTTGCCATGGTTGATATGGGGTGGTTTTCTAAACTTCGACTTAGTTAAGTGCAAAAGAAAGAATGTTCTTAGAGAATTTGTAATGGACTTCTAAGATATGTATTTTGATATATATATATATATATATATATTTCCATGCAGCAAGATCAATTTGAGCGCCTGTTGGCAACCTTCATCCACCTTATTGACCTGACAAAGCAAGAAGAATCTGAATATCGGTCTATTGTAGCTTCTGTTTTTGAGGGCAAACCTATTGATTCTGTTGCACCCAGACCAAGCTTAGATTCTGTTGTTTCTGATTCTATGGAAGTTAGCATCAACAATACGGTCAGTACGCAATCATCTTGTTTTCTTATGTTCATCCTGTTGATTGCTAGCTGGTGGAATTTGGTAATCTAGATCTGTCCTGACACTTGCTCAGCATCAACAATAAGGTTAGTACGCAATCACCTTGTTTTCTTATGTTCATCCTGTTGATTGCTAGCTGGTGGAATTTGGTAATCTAGATCTGTCCTGACACTTGCTCCTACCTGCCAGCGAAGCATCTAGAGTAATAATTTCTATTAGTTAGCATGACCAAAGAGTTAGATGTTGATGGATAGTAGGTCACGAGCTTGTCAACATCTGTTGGTCGACTGTGTGTTTACATGTTTATCAAAGGGAAATTTTCGAAGTTCTCATTGTTTATTTTATATTTATCAAAGAGTAATTTTCAAAGTTCTCGTTGTTTATAAAAATTGTCACTTTTTCTTGTTAATAAGAAATTTCAAGGTTGCAACCCATTCACCAGTGCTTCCATTTAGAGCCATATGTAGGATTCAGGCAGATCATCATGTTCTGCAATTTAATGACGGGTGCTGAAGTAAAATTCCCACTTATCCAAAACATATATAATGTGCAGGAACATTCTTCTGTTTGCATGTGTATGATATAACTGCATGTTGTATTGGTGGCATTTCTAATTTTACATTTTAATTTAGGTACGGGTATTGAGGACAATGCTTCGATGGGAAGAGCAACTACTCTCTGATGCAAGTCTTGGGCAACGGAACTATGATAGAAAGTCTAATTGTAGCCTTGATTCTGTTGTTCTTGGTGAAGTAGTAATCATTTGTTGGCCCCATGGTGAAATAATGAGATTAAGGACTGGTAGTACTGCTGCAGATACTGCAAGAAGAGTAGGACCTGAGTGAAAGCCGGTTTTGGTGAATGGTCAGCTTGTATTACCAAATACTGAGCTCAAAGACGGTGATGTGGTTGAAGTCAGAGCGCAAATAACTTTCCCCAATGGGCAATTGATTAGCGTAGATAGCAAGGTCCGATAGAATCCATTGCCATTCTAATGATCACATCTGACAGAAGGGTATTTGACATGCATAGTCCAATCTAAGTAGTTGGACGCACCATTCAATTTGATGATGAAAATGGGCTTTGAATGTTACATTGATGTAAATATTGGCAAATTTCATAGCAATTATAGAGGGAAATTTTGTTCTTACTCAATGCCTAATGAATTCTGTAACACCTTAATATGATGATGAAGGAAAGGGAACAAGTTAGGTCACTTGGTAAATTTACAGAAATAATCCATGCCGAATTACTTGTGAAGTCAATTATGGATGAATAATCCTTGTCATGCAAACCTGTTGACATGGCAAATAATCTGGTGTCAGGAAATTCTATCCGAATAAGATTTTTTTAGAGATATGTCTGGACTTGAAAATTCTGACCTGAGCTCGTTCGTGAAAGTGATATAATTTCGACCCGAATTTAAACGAACTCAAAATTATTTAAAAATTTTTAAATTTGGCTGGATGTGGGTCAACCAAATGGTTAAATCAAAATTGATTCAGATAGATCAACTTGTGGCCTGATTCGATGATAATATAAAAAAAGAATATGTATATATATATATATATATAAGACTGCTCAATTAAATTCAAATTCAACTTTAATTTAAATTTAATTTTATTTCTATTTAAAATATAGTTACATTTTGAATATTTAATAAATTTATTTTTAATTTTATTATGTCTTTTCATTTGCCAAAATTATAATTTTTTTATTTATTGTTGCAAGTTATTTAGTAAGAATAAACTTTATTTATTGTGATAAAATAATTTTATCATAATTTTTTAAATAATCTAATATAATGATCAAAATATTAATGTGACAATATTATTTTTTCTTATATATAATGTGTCGGGTGCTGAAAATTTGATATCAAGATATTGTGACAAAATATTATAAGAAAAGACTAATAATTTATCTTATATGTTCATTTATTATGACAAAAATTTTTGGGCTTAATAACACAAAAACTCAATTTTTTTTGCAAACTTTCAATTGTATTCAAAGTTTTAATTGAGTCACTTACAACCGAATTTGATAGATTAGTTTTAATCATACCCAATTCAAAATTAGTTTTTAATGAATTATATATTTAGATTCAATTAATCCTTATATTTTTTTTTATTTAGTTCAATCATATCCAATTTAAATGTTATCAAGATAATATTTTTATTGTTTACTCAATTTAAATGATTTTTCACCAAAATATTAGATTTTTTTTATTTTCATTGATAAATAAATAATTTTATATTTTTAAATTATACGATTTTATTTTTATATGTTTAAATAATAAACTAATAATCTTTAATTTTATTTCAAGGATAATTTTTTTTTTTTTGAGAATGTTTATGTTCATTTCATGTAATTAATTTTTTAAATATTTCTTAAAATTTTATTTTAAATGGTTTAAATAGTTTTTTATTTAAACATATAAATTAATTTTAAAAAGAAATTGAGAGAATTTTTTTTAAAATGAAAGATTGAGAGATTTTACAAATTAAATTTAAATTTTAAAATTTTTAATGTAAATATAAAATTATACATACACATATATATAGAGTAATTAAAGTAAAAAAAATAAATTTATTTTTAAAATAATTAGATTACTCAACTAAATTCAAATTCAACCTTAATTTTATAATAAATTTATTATGACCTTTCTATGTGCCTAAATTTCAACTTTTTTATTTATTGTTACAAGTATTTAGTAAAAATAAAATTTATTTATTGTGATAAAATAACTTTATCATAATTTTTCTAAATAATTTAATATAATGATAAATTATTGCAATCTTATTTGTTCTTTTATGCAATGTGGCGGGCACCAGAAATTTGATGTCAAAGTATTGTGATAAAATATTATAAGAAAAAAGTTTATATAATAATTTATCTTTTATACTCATTTATTATGAAAAAATTTTTTGGGTTTAATAAGTCAAAAAACTCAAACCATTTCAAAAACTTTTAATTCTATTCAAAATTTTAAATAAGTCAATCATAACCTAATTTGATGAATTCGTTTTAATTGTATCCAAGTCAAAATTATTATTTAGTGAATTATATATTTAAACTTAATTGACCCTTATATTTTTTTATTAGTTCAATCAGATCCAATTTAAATGTTATTAAGATAATATTTTTATTGTTTACTCAATTTAAATGATTTTTCACAAAAATATTAAATTTTTATTTTTATTTTAGTTAATAAATAAATAATTTATAATTTTAAACTATAAAATTTTATTTTTATGTATTTAAACAATAAACTAATAATCTTTAATTTTACTTCAAGCACAATTTTTTGGAAAAATGTTCAAATTCATATAATGTAATTAATTTTTAAATATTTCTTAAAATATTTATTTCAAATGGTTTAAATACTTTATTATTTAAATATATAAATTAATTTTAAGAAGAAATTGAGAGAAAATTTTTTAAATCATACATTTGAAAGATTTTATAAATTATGATTATAAATTTTTAAAATTTTAAATTTAAATATAAAATAATCATGAAAAAATATATAATAAATTTAATTAAGTAAAATAGAATTAAATTAAATTAAAATAAAAATATCATCTTAATTATGCTCATATAATTGATTTTTATTTTAAATTGTTTAAATAATTTATTATTCAAAATATAAAAACTAATTTTTTTAAAAGAGATTGAGAAAATTTTTAAATGAGAGAAGAGAGATTTTATGATTTATAAATTTAAATTTTAAATTTTTAGATTTAAATATAAAATTAAAATTCCTCATATAAAAATATATAATAAATTTAATTAAGCCAAAAAAAGGATTGGATTAATACAAAATAAAGAATCATTTTAATTAAGCTAATATAATTAATTTTTTAAATATTTTTTAGAAGTTTTTATTTTAAAAGATTTAAATAATTTATTATCGAAAATGTACAAATTATTTTTTAAAGAGAGATTAGTTTTTAATTTAAATATAATATTAAAATTCATCATATAAAAGTATATAATAAATTTGACTAATAAAAAATGAGAGTAAATTGAATAAAAAATAAATATTGTCTGAATTAAGCTCATGTAATTGATTTTTTAAATTTCTTTGAGAAATTTTATTAAATACTTTAGATAATTTATTATTAAAATATAAAAATAATTTAGTAAGGATATTGAGAGAATTTTTTGTTAAAAAAAGAGAGATTGAAAGATTTCATGAATTATCATCTAAATTATTAAATTCTTAATTTTTAAATTTAAATATAAAATTAAATTTGATCATATAAAGCGTAATAAATTTAATGACGAAAAAATGAGATTAAATTGAATAAAAAAATAAAAGTATCATACTAATTAACCCTAAACTTAATTTTTGATTTGATTGAATTGAAGATACAATTGAAAATTCACATAATTTTTATTTTTGGTCATTAAGTCAATTTTTTATAATTTCTTAAATAATTTAATGCATAAAAAAAATTTATCATATAATAATTATCATAAATTTGATTTCTGTTATGATAAAATCATACATTAAGACAATTAATTTTATCACACAAATTTTATCATAATTAACACACAAGATATCTTGTAATGAATGATTTGTCATCATTAGACGCTATATGTTTAGTTGTAAATTTGTTTAAATTATTATATATGATTTAAATATTATTTTATATGAACTTAGTTCAATTGCTTGTTTTCATTATATATAGTCATTTGCTTAAAAAAAAATAAATTATATTTAATTTGTTAAGTATTTTAACAAAAATAAAATTTTTTAATCAAATTTTATTTTATGTAAAGTCTATCTTACTAAAAATAATTTTTAAATAAAAATTATTATTTTTCTCTTAATAAACTATGAGAAAATATTGTTTAAATAATACAAAATTCAAATAGACATTTAAAAATTGAACAACAAATGACTCTACCCGAAATATCATTTTTACTAGTAAACTCGAAACTCGATCTATTTTTTTTTTATCTAATTTTTTTTGCATACAAATTCAATGAATGATCTAAATTGACTCGAGAACGATCAAACCAAATTTTATAATTCATAATATTTTTGGTTCTTTTAGATATGTTTGTTTTGCATATGTTCACTAGTATTCAACGTTTGAGCATTTGAATCTTAAAAATGAGTGTTTAGCTTTTTAATTTAAAAGCTAATTGTTTAATGTTTAGAAAATAACATTGAAAACTAATTTTTCAGTATTTAAAATATAAAATTAGTATTTAAATTTTTGTTTATTATTTTTTACAACTATACTAATTTGTATTTTATATAAAATAATTAAAATATAAAATATAATTATTTTTTAGTCATTTTATAATTTCATAGGAGTTTCCATCATTAATTTGCTTAAAATTTTTATATTCATTGATATTTACATATGACTATTGACTGTAATACTATATCCTATTATAAAAAAAATATTTAATTAATTGTATTATAATAATTTATGTTTGTTTTTATCAATAATGGAAAATTAGATAGTGACTGAAAGCCATATCTAGTGAAATAGTGTGGGTGATATTTAAGATGAAGAGGCATGGATTTTTGTTTTTTTCACATATAAGCATTGATCTCTTATGAGTATTGGAGAAGTTTTCTTTTTTTAGTATTAGAATAAATATCAACAAGTCCTATTTATTCTATTATGATATGATTTGATTTTTAAATTTTTCTATGATATTTAATGAGTTGTGTGATGTGAGAATCTCATATAAGATTCTGCAATAGGATAGAAAAATAATGTTGTCACTAATTATGATTATCTATTGAAATATAATTGATATAGTTGAAAAATAATTAAAATTTCAATTAGGAGATGAAATTTATGATGTCATAATGTGAGAGATTAATTTTTTTTTATTTCTTTCAAGCTTTTTAATTTATCAAAATTAAGAAAAATATTTAGTAGTATTGATAATATTCAAATTCTAGCTTCTATTCTTAGAATTTTAGAGTTTGTGAAATACCTTCTTTATATTATTGCAACATCCCGATTTTTTTTCAAGTTAATAAACTTACAAAATTTAATTTGTAAATAGAATAAGAAGAATAATGATAATATTAATTTAATTTAGTAAAAATTGTATGATTAATTTAAATAATTTATGTAATGTTTATTATTTTAAGTAAAATAACTCATATTTATGATGCTATTTATAGATTTATTTTGAGAATTATTAGTATTAAATAATAGCAAAGTAATTAATAAAATTTGTGTAATTTAATTAATTTTTGTTGTAATATTAGAAGGATTAATATAGAAGATTGATGGAATTATGGATTATTATGCAAAATCCTCTTTGATATTTTTGTTATTAATTACATCATAAGGGTATTTTTGATAATGTTACTATTAATAAGAGGGATAAATTAATCTTTTTAAGTTTTCTATAATTATAAATTTATTCTAAATCATCAATTTATGGACTTAACTGAAATAATTTAAATTAGTTACGAATTATTTTAACGAGTAAGAAAAATCAAAGGACTAAAATAATAATTTAGCCGAAAAGGGTAAACCGGAAACAATAGTAAAAAAATGGGGAAGAAGAAATGCAAAAGCGAGAAAAGAAGGAGGGAACGAAAAGAAAAAGAAAAAGAAGGAAAAAAAAAAAACCAATGTTCTTGGTCAAGACCCAATAAATCTCCACCTATGATAGGTCTTTTCAATTATTTTATACTCATAGTGTTGGATCCTTTAGTGTCTTGGAGCACAATTTGTCAATCTATGAAAAAAAATTAAAAAGAAAGAGAAATCAAACACAAAACACAAAGTTTTACGTAGTTCGACAATCTGCCTATATCCACGAGAGTTTTGATTTGTTTTTATTGAAAGAGAATACTAATGGATATAACTTGTTATAAGATAGGGTTTTAACCCTTTTATACTTGTAATTGATTGCCTTAAAAAAATTACGCAAATACTCTTTTGATTAAATTTTCAACTCTTCAATAAAAACTGTACCATACCATGGGACTCTACTCCCACACTCCTCTATGCTAGAACTCTAAGTGTAAATTGTCTTTGATTATGAGTTATTATTTAACAATCTACACCTTAACGAATAATCACTCAACTTTGAAGACTCATACCTCCACCTAGAGCCCTAACATCTTGACACCATTTCAGTTTGTGACTTAGAGCAAGTTCAAACAATGTTTGAACTTCTCCAAAGGTAGCATTTTTATCATCATATCTGTTGTATCATCATTTGTGTGCACCTTTAATAACAGGATCTCACTCGAAGTAACCCACTCTTTGATCTTATGATATCTCACAACAATATGCTTTGTTCTAGTACGATACACCTGATTCTTAGACAATTTAATGACACCTTGATTGTCACAGTAAATACCCAAAACTTGTTGCCCATAACCTATCTCTGAGACAAGCCCTTTCAACCACAACGTTTCCTTAGTTGCATCAATTATTGCCATATATTATGCCTCTATAATGGATAAAGCAATTACACTTTACAAGGTTAACCTTCAATTAATTGGACTATTTGTAAGTGTAAAGACATAACATGTAGTAGACTTTTTATCATCCATATTTCCAACATAATGTGAATCCACACATCCAATAATAGGTACTGAATCATTTATTGTACCAAAATAAATTTAATAATCAGGTGTACCTCTTAAGTATTAAAGAATCTACTTTACAATCTGTTAGTGTTCCTTGCCTGAGTTAGCCATACACTTGCTAACCACACTAACTATTTAGTTTAATTTTGACTTTGTGCAAACCATTCCATATATCAAACTCATTATCGCACTAACATAAGGTACCTTTGACATGTACTACACTTCATTCTCTTCTTTGGACATTGGTAGCTGGATGACTTGAAATGATTAGCCAGTGGAGTAGTGACTAGTTTTGCCATGTCAATACCAAACCTATCCAATACCTTATTAATATACTTCTTCTGTGAGAGCCATAACTTTTTATTCTTTTTGTTGGCTCCTAGTGCACCAAGAATGGGGGGTTGAATTGGTAGCAAATTTGGACTTTTGATTTTGGAGGAAGCACACAAGAATGAAAGATTTAGAGAAAGGGTAGGAGAAAAATGAACACAAGAGTTTTATAATGGTTTGGGTATTAACCAACCCTACATTCACTCTCCAATTCACCAATTGAGCATTTCACTCAATCTCTAGTATTTTACAAGCTCACACTCAACTTAGTGTTTAGGCTCACACTAAATCTTACAAGTGTTTTCAAGACTCACACTCAACCTAGTGTTTAGGCTCACACCAAACCTTACAAGTGTTTTCCCAAAGCTAACACTCAACCTATGCAAGAGTTTTATAACTAGGCTCACTCTCAAACCTATACAAGAGTTTTACAACTAGGCTAACTCCCAAACCTATATAAGAGTTTTACAACTAGGCTAACTCTCAAACCTATATAAGAGTTTTACAACTAGGCTAACTCTCAAACCTATAAAGCTCACACCAAATTATGTACAAAGAAATAAGGAATTAAAGTAGAGAATTAACTTTGCAAGAGTTTTGGCACTACCAATTGTTCTTCTCTTACATTTACATAAGTTTGGTGAAGTATTTACAGCCCACATCCACCAAAGAGACGTTACTCTAAAATCATAAATTAATCTCTAAGATGTGCTAGGCAGATTCAACATTAAATACTTGTCAGGCTGAAGTTGCGGTCGCTATTAACTTTTCGTGGTCGCGAATTTTCAATTGCAGCTGAAAATACTGTTTGTGTCTAATGGCTAGTCCACGTGGCAACTCCTCATTCGTTCATCAGGAAAATATAGTTGTTACATTCTAACTGCTCACAAAGTCGCGATTGCGATTGAGGCGTGACACAGACCGTGAATTCGTCTGTGATTCAACCAAGGCTCCTTAAGCTGATTCGCGACTATGAATTCGCCCACGAATTTCTCTGACCCAGTTTCATCCATTCCTATAACAATGTCGCGGTCACGATATAGGGGATATCAACCTCGAATTTGGATGTTCTTCTAAAAGATGGAGATTTTGACTTCCATTAAAGATAACTCTTATAAACTGTAAAAACAACACTTAAAAAAGAATTAGAACTTTCAAGCTATATTGTCAAGATCAAAAGAGAGCATTGACTTAAGTTTGAATAATGTAGTCTAACACTTTTTATTCTTATTGATTTTCATGCCAAGAATTTTTTAACTCTTAAGTCTTTCATGTCAAATTCTTTGCACAACAAAGATTTAAGATTACACACATCATTTATGTCTCTTACAATAATTAACATATCATTAATATCAATCAAAAAATAAATTAAAAAACCATCCTTCAAAGAATTAAAGTATAGAAAGTAATCATACTCACAACAGTTAAAGACAATACTCAACATGTATGAACAAAACCGCTTATACCATTATATTAGAGACTACTTTAACCCCATAAAAAGACTTATTAAGCTTGGTGTTCCTTTCTTAGCTCCACAAATTTCTCTAATTGTTTCATATAAATCTGCTCCTCCAATTCACCATAAGGGAAAGTTGTCTTGACATCTAACTGTTCTAAGTCCAGATTTAGCTAAGTTGTCAAGGCCAACAACATCCTAATAGTGGTGTGTTTAACCACTAGTGAGAATACTTTATTGTAGTAAATCCCTTTCTTCTTAGAGTACCCTTTTTGTCATTAATCATGCTTTAAATTGTATACCTTCTTTCTTTGAAATTCCTTCCCTCTTTCTTGCACCTAATTACCTTTTTATCCTTAAAAAGTTTTGCTAACTCCTATGTTTGATTCTTATGTAATGACTTGATCTCTTCAATCATAGCTTCTAACCACTTCCACTTCTCTAAAAGATATAGCTTCTTGAAAGGAACTAGGTTCTCCATCACTTGTTAATAAAACAAAAAAGGCTAACTCATTGTATGTATGATACTTGGCTAGAGGTTTGATTGTGTGTCTATTCTCATGTTGATGTTGTTGCTCTTATGAACTCTCTGAATCATTATCATTGCTTTTTTATTCAATTGTTGGCCTAACTGAACTTGAAGAACTGACTAGCCTAAACTAAATATCTACCTTAGAGCTTGAGTATGCAATTTCCACTTGAATTGATTCATGTTTGTTTATAATAACTTGTTCATAAAAAACTACATCCTTATTAATTATCACTTTCTACACCTTAGGATCCCAAAGTCCATATCCCTTTACTCCTTTTCCATAACTAATAAAGATGCAATTTTTTAACCTTTGAATCCAATTTCATTCTTTCATCACTAGGAGTTAAAGCATAAACTGGACAACTATAGACCTAGAGTACAGAGTAATCGACATCCTTACCTGTCCAAACTTGATTATAGACTTCCCCTCTAATTTCTTTGAAGGTGACCTATTAACTATGAAACAAGTCATATTCACTACTTCTATCGAGAACTACTTAGGTAATCCTACTTGTAATCTTATAGCCCTGGCTCTCTCTAATAATGTCCTATTAATCCTTTCTACAACTTCATTCTACTGAGGTGTCTTAGGAATTGTGAAATGCCTCTCAATCCCCCCTTTCTTGTAAAAATCCATGAACTCATTTGACATGTACTCACCTTTATTATCAGATCTTAAACACTTTCAGCACTTCCCTATTTATTTCTCAACATTATCTTTTCACTCCTTGAACATGGAGAAAATCTCACTTTTTTCTGTCATAAAATACACCCAAACTTTTTGGGAGAAGTCATCCATAAAAGTCACAAACACCTGGCTCCACCTTTTGTTGTAGTTTGTACTGGACCTTGAATATCTGAGTGAACATATTCTAACACTTGTTTGTTTTTCTGTAAGAAAGACTTAAACTGAACTCTGTTCTATTTACCATAAACACAAAATTCGCAGAACCCAATCAGACAACATGTAATCCTATTTAGTAGTTTTCTCTTTTAAAGTTCTTGTAAACCCTGCTTATTGATATGACCTAACTATTTGCTAAAGTTTAGAGGCATTCGAACTATCCTCTGTTGATGAACATGCAAACCCATTACCAATAATAGTACTGCTTATTAGCTTATACAAATTATGTCTTATCTGCGTCCTCTTCATCATAGTCTTAGCACATACTAAAACCTTAAGAATACCACTACCCAGAGCTGTTGAAAAATGATGCAATGTCATCTCTAATTGTCCTAACAAAATTTGGTTCTTCTTCAATTTAAAAACATGTTTAACATTCTTCAATGTTTTGATTATACCTTAAAACATCTTAATTCTACCACTTCTAATCCTTATAGCCATACAAACATAATTATCACCCAAAGTTACACTACTAACATGATAAGCCTTATAACTATAAAACCAATCTCTATATGTAGAATAATGTGATGAGGCCGCAAAGTCTAAATTCTATATGTATAATGAGTCATTACCTTTCGTCGAGACTACCATAAGATCCTCCTCCTCTGAAGTATTTGTAGCAACACTAGTTGAACTTAAAGCTATATTTTTCATATAAGCTCTTTGATTCTTCAAGAATGGGCAATCTTTCTTTCATTGACCCTTCTGATGACACTTGAAACATTCTTTCTTCAACACCTTAAACTTAGACCTGCCTTTAGACTTTCCTTTTTTGTTCTCTATTTGTTCCTCTACCTCTGTTATGTTCTTAGCTAATTAACAACCCTTCATCTTGAGAATTTCCTATCTCCAACTTTTGCATTGATATATGGGACTTGAGAGCTTGCACCTCTTCATCATAGTTTAACATTTCCTTCTTATATAACAATGTTTTGTTGAATTAATTGAATGATGATGGTAGATAACATATAAGCATTAATGCATTGTCTTCATCATTCAATTTCAAATCCATTCGCAATAAATCACTAACCTTTTGATTAAACTAGGCTATGTGATTTCTTCAGTCTCTACTTTCTTCCATTTTAAACTAGAATAGAATGCAATTCATAAATATCTTATTGGTGTCGTTCTTAAACATGAATAAAGTCTCTAGTTTTGTCCATAAACCATTTGTTTTCTTCTCATTGATTACATAATATGCAACTGAATTTGTCAACCATATCTGAATTATATTAAAGGTGATTGACTCAATAACCTACCAATCTTCATCATCTATCTTTAAGGGTTTTGTTCCCTTTAAAGCCTTGTGAACCATCATCTGAGTTAAAAGATCATTCACTTTCATCTACCATAAAAAGAAATTTCCCTTGTCATTGAACTTGCCTTCGTTCCCAATCCATTCATCCTAACCTTAAGCTTTGATGCCACTTATTGGATCTTTTAGCGACTTAGAGCATAATTTGGATTCAATCTATGAATAGAAAATTAAAGAGAAAAATAAATCAAACACAGAAAGCATAAAGTTTTACGTGGTTCAATAATCAAGCTATGTCCACAGGAGGTTTTGGTTTTTTTTTACCGATAGAGAACACTAATAGTTGTAACTTATTATAGGATAGGGTTTTAATTCTTTTATACTTATAACTGATTGCTTTAAAAAATTACATAAATACCTACTTACATAAATTTTCAATTCTATAATAAAACTATACCATACAACAAGACTTCACTTCCACACTCCCTTATGTTGGAACTCTAAATATAAGCTATCTTCAATTATGAGCCATTATTTAACACATAATACCATAATTCTTACTAAAAGAGAGAGAGTTTAAAGTTCTTAAAACCAACCAAAACCTATCCATCTCCATCTACCATTTTCTATGTATTAAAAAGTAAGAGTTAAAGAAATCGTACAAAATGAATTGTGTTCAGCTAAATATAAAGATAAAGGTTTTATAAAATAAAGAGATTACTAACTAACTATTCTAGCTCAGCTCAAGCTTCCAACTAATCCATAACTTATTACAAACATAAATAACTAATTATCCTAATCCAATTGAGGCTTTTGTCTCTTTACACTTGAGTGCATCTTCTTCAACTACACTCCCTTGTTTACATTTTCCCTCAAGATATGCATAGATGTTGTAAATGCTTATCTTATTAATAAGGTAGTTGAATTGTCTAGGGTGTAAGGATTTAGTAAATATGTCTACCACTTATTCTAGTGTTCTAACATGAATAGTCTCAATTTCACCAGCTTATAACTTTTCCCTCATAAAATGGCAGTCCATTTCACTATATTTAGTGAAAGACTAGATTTTTTGCTATGTGGATTGCTGAAATATTATCACAATAGAGTAATGCAAACACCTTATAAGGAACTTTAAAATCTTTAAGCAAATAGCCTAACCACACCAATTCATATGTGACAGTAGCCATATACCTATATTCTACCTCTGAAGAACTTCTGGCTACTATACTCTGCTGCTTTGATTTTCAGCTCACCAAAGAATTGCCAAGAAAAACATAATACCTTATAAGTGATCTCTTAGTCTATTTACATGAACCCTAGTCACTATCAAAGTATGCTTTGAGCTGTAAATCAATGGTATTTGCAAAGAATATCCCTTGTCGTGAAGCATTCTTTAAGAATCTCAATACTTTCAATATTGCATCAAAGTGAACCTGAACTAGTTTATCCATAAACTTGGATAAAATGTGTACTGCATGTATTATAACTGGCATAGATAAGGTCAAGTACATTAATTCCCAATCAATTACCTATATTTGTAAGGTTCTTTGACCAATCCATTTGTTGTATGAAATTATCTTGTAATTTACATTAATTAGAATGGCAGAAGGTTTTGCAACTAACATTCCATATTCCTCTAGCAACTCTAAAGTATATTTTCTTTAACATAATGCAATGCCTTTGACTGACCTTGCAACTTTTAAACCCAAAAAATACTTTAGTTGCCCTAAATCTCTTAGCTTGAAGTTCTTTTCCATGAGGCTTTTGACCTTTTGAGTCTGTAATTAACTATTGCTTGCAATAATAGTGTCATGAACATACACACGCAAAGCAATAAGTCCATCCTCATATTCTCTTGTAAACAGGGAATAATCAGCTTTAGATTGTATAAAAACCATTACTGAGAAGACATTGTGAAAACTTTAAATTCCATTTCCTTGATGTTTGTTTTAACCCATATAGTGACTTTTTTAATTTACACATGATCCCTCAAAAATTGATATCTAATGGCAATTCCATGTAGTGCTCCTCATACAAATTTCCATTCAAGAATGCATTACTGATGTCAAGTTTAGATAAGTGCCAACCTTGAGTAGCAATAAGAGTTAGAAACATTCTCATAGTAGTATGCTTAACCATAGGGCTAAATGTTTCGTTATAGTCAAAACCATATTATTGGGTGTACACCTTGGACATTAGCCTAACTTTATACTTGTCAACAAAGCCATCTGAATAATATTTAGTTTTAAACAACCATTTGCATTCAATAAGCTTCTTATCAATAGGCAATGACGTAATAGTCCAAGTGTCGTTTGTCGCCAGAGCTTCCAATTCAATATTAATAGTTGCAACCCAAGTGCTTTTGGAGACTGCATTAACAATTGCAAGGAAGTAATGATTTTTTACTAATATCAGGTTGAGAGTATGGCCCTTAGACATTCATATGTACAAGATCAAAGACATTATAGACAGAATCAATAGACTTAGAAAATGGCAATCTCTTTAGATTTCCTTTGGACAAGCTATACAAAGTTCTTTATTAGGTTTATTTACATCAAACAAGAGATGACTTAAGGAAGGAAGCTTAAAAATGTCAATATGTTGTGATGCCACAATTCATGAGAAACAACATTAACATGGATTGAGTTAATTAAAGTAGATTGAGAAGTAATAGAGGAAAGTAGGAAAAAATACAATCTTTGAGATACTTTAGTAAGACCAATTGTTGTCTAATAAGAAAAGGCCTGAATGAAACAATATCGCTAAAGAAAAATAAAGCAAATATTATTATGAAGAGTTGTTTGACTCATTGAACCTAGATTAAAAGTAAAGGTAGGAATGTATAGCACATTATGTACAGTGAGAAAATCATTAAGAACTGCAATACCAATGTTAGTAACAATGGTTTTTATACCATTAGGAAGAGAAACATAACAATTGTGAACTAGTTAAAATGAAGCAAAAAAACATATGGAACATGTAATATGATTTGTTACTGTTACATCCATAATCCAAGAATGAGTGTGAGTTTTGGTTTGTAACAAGCCTTTAACCAATTTAACATTAGAAACAAAAAACACTGAAGAGAAATTACTTGTAGCATTGGCAACATGTGACTACTCTATAACATTGGCTGAGACGAGAGAAGCATTTGTTAGATTTGTGGTATTAGTTGGAACAACAGTGATAAAGGAAGAATGGATTTGATCTTTAATCATACTTAATAGTTGATTGATCTAGTTCTTAGTCAAATTAAGTTATGGTATGGACACCTAAGGCACATAAGAAGGAGGAACACATAAAATAGACACATTAGCAGCAAAATTAGAATTTGGTGCACCGCCTGTGGAGCTAGGTTTTCTTTTAGTGAACTTAAATACTAGAGGATAACCAATTAGTTTGAAGCATGTCTCCTTGGTGTGCCTTGTCTTCCCACAATGAGTGCAATACACATCATCTTTATTTTTTCTTCACTGTCACAACAGCTGGCTCATTGAAACTTTAATATTGTATCAACAAAAATCTTTGATTCTCTTCTCTCAGAATCATGTTATGCTTTTGGTCTAAAAGTAGGAAAAGGTTTCATAAGAATTATTTGAGATTTGAGAGCTTGAAAACTTTCATTTAATCCAATAAGAAACTTAAAAACATAGTCTTTTTTTGTTGAAGATCAATGAAAGTCCAAAAACATGCCTCCTTGTAATTTCCGAAAAAACGATGAGGAGGAGGCCGAAAACTTCTCAATTCTTCCTAAATTTTTGTCTAATTCTATGAATTAAGCATCAATAGATTTCAATCCCAAAGTAACTGAGCAACAAAGAAATTGAATGTGACAAATTCTTAAATCATCTAGCAGTGAAAATCTCTTATTCAATTTCTCCCAAATTTATGAAACATCTTTTATACAAAAAACTGTAGAAGCTATAGGTGAAAGAATATAGCTAAGCAATCAAGCAACCACAAGATTGTTGCATCTCACCTAAGGTAAATACAATGAGCTTTTAGGAGAAGGCTTGGGAATTGATCCATTGATGAATCCTTGCTTCTTATGAATCGAAATAGCTAGCATAAAAGACCTTCTTCAAGAAGCAAAGTTTAATGGAGTTAATTTTGGAGTCACTATAACCGAGATATGATTATCTGCATGGTGAATGAAATACGGAGAAGTAACATCCTTTGAAACATTTTGAGAAGTATTACTTGTATTTGGAGGAGTATGAGTAGCATTAAGATCTGCCATTGTTGAGCAAGAGAAAAAGAAACTATGAACAAAAATAAAGAAGAAGAAGAATAGAAATGATGAGAAAAACTCTAGATCTTTCTAAAGCTCTGATACCATATTAGAAAGCAAGTATTGAAGAAATCTTAAAAAAGAATCGTGTCCAGCTAAGTACAAAGATAAAGCTTTTATGCAATGAAGAGATTATTAACTAACTATTCTAGCTTAGCTCAAGCTTTCAACTAATCCACAACTAATTATCCTTATTTCTCTACACTTGAGTGCATCTTCTTCAACAACACTTCTTCGTTTACATCATGATGTTGATGAACACAAAAACTTGAGACTCAGACGCTACCAGTAGTCGAGTGATGCACATTACAATAACTCTTTCCACTAAAATTGATCTCATTTTTTATAATTATTGTTTGAGCTTGAGTATTTTTGAGTAATTGAATTTTTACAAAAATTCTCTCTAAAAGAAAAGAATGTTATACATTGTATATTTTAAGAGCTTTAGCTTCTTCTAGTGAGAGAAAGCGTCCATTTTATAAATAAAAATTTAACTGAAGATCCAAAAAGTGTAATTGAATTGTTAGTGAAATTGCAATTGAATAATTAGCTAATGAATTATATATTTAATTAGAATAGAGATTTGAAAATTGATAGAGTAGATAATGCATGATAAACGAATTAAAAAATTTCTGGCTGAAGCTTAATTAAATAAAATGTAAATTAGATTAGCTAGAATTAAAAAAAATTATGAGCTAAAGCTTTTATTGGGTGTAGCGAGTTTAATATCAACAAGAATATAAAAACAAAAATAATAATCAACAAAAATGACAACAATTTAATATAATTCACCCTTAATTTTAGATTACATCTATAAACCAAACTCCAAATAAAACTTTAACTATCAAAATAGTGGATACTAGATTGTCTTTTCTAAATTAATTATAAAGGTAATAAACCACTCAAAAACAAAAGCTTTCACCTAAATAGTGATGCTCGTGATATTTTCCAAAATACCACAAACAAAAATTTCACTATTTTGTTACTCTTAAAAAAAAATGTCTCTTCAATATTTTTTTCGTCTTCAGACAAAAGTTATCAGAATTCACTTTAAAAAAAGAAAAAATCTCAATAGGCTTTCAAGAACTTGTCCAACAAGTAAATTTGCTAGGCAAGTGTGCAACTTTGCTTTTTAAGTTGCGGAACTTGCTGGACATCAAGTTCCAAATTTCATTTTTAAAAATATTTCTATGGGCCCTCCAATAAACGAGGGACCTGATAACTTTATGATATGGATTTTGGATGTTAATATAAAATAGAGAAAATTATAAATTTGTGTTTGAATATTTTAATTTTGATATTCAGACATTTTTTTATTTAATTAAATATCTAAATTGATAAAATCATTTTTAATGTGATGTTTTTCTTTCATTTAAATAATTCATCTAACTTGATACTGAATTTTATATATTATTTTAACTAATTATGTATACGTGCATAATTTTTTTCATTATAAATATAAAATTTGTTCATTTTAAATTCAATTTTTATTTTTATCACTATAAAATTTATTCAAAATCTATAAAAAAAATTAAATAAAAATGAACAAATTCTATATTTAAAGTGAAAAAATTATGCATCTAAATTTTAAATACAAATTAGTTGAAATAATATGTAAAATATGGTAACAGATTAGATGGATGAATAAAATATCGGATTTTACTCGTTCATATTAGAGAAAATATCATATTGAAAATGATTTGGTCACTTCATAAAAAATTATTTTAACAATAAAATTAAAAAATTAAAAAATTGAGACACCAAAATTATAATTTATTCTAAAAAATAATTGCGTGTGGAAAAACAGGATTAATGTCCAGGATTTCCACTTGGGTGCTTATAGCCAATGAAGTGAAATCACAATCCACAGCCTTGAGTTGATATCTTGTCCATGATTTTACTGTGTCTTCGTCCTGTTTGCTTGAGATTCTATTTCATGCTACATAGTAACCTGCTTAAACCATGTATATTATGTCATGTACGTCAGAATACATATGCAAACGAAGAATTAATATAAATTTCTAAATTGGGATTTTTATAATTAATGGAATCCATGCATGCAGATTACTATATTTTTAAAGTCCAATGTATTTATTATACTTGTGTTTGGTTGTATAGATTAGGAGTATGGGCCTTCGCTCTCCGGCTTATAAAATCTTGGATTGGAGTTAGGCCCAAACAATAAAAATCTGGAGCCAGCCCAATAAATCAATGCTAAGTAACAATACAATTATTAATAAATTAGTTAACTGATCAGTTGCATTTCTCATCAATCTCGAGTTGCGAGGAAGAGAAGGAAGAAGAAAGGAAAGAAGAAAAGCTCTATTGATGGATTGTCGCTTTTGGGTCGCATTACTTAAATTGTGAACTCGACTACGCTCAATTTTAATCGAACCTAAACTAATAAAATTTATATTATTCATCCTAGAAATGATTGTTATGCCCAATAAAATTTGTTTCATTTTGAGTTATTCCTTTGGTAAGGTTTAAAATTTAAAATTTCAGAATCATATTCATTGAGAAGATTGTGTTGGAATTTTTATGTGGGATAATATTAATTATGAGTTTATTTTAATTATTTATAAAACAGACTGAATAATATAGTTTATTAATTAGTAGGTAAGCTCAATTACAATAATGATAAAATGAGTTATGCGTTTGTGATACTTTTAGTGGGCTGATATGAAAAACGGTCTTTATAGACTTATTTTAACATGGACCTGTGATTGGCCGACCTGTTAAAATTTATTATAAATATGCTAGGTCCTTTCTCATACCTTCAGAATGGTAACACTAGTTGTTACGTCAATTGCAGCCTTTTTGTGAAAAAGTTAATGAGATGAAGATCTAACTTTCGTTTTCAACCCTTCTGACATATTATCTCAGTGTTTAATTTTCAGTGGTCGCAATTATGTCGCAAAATAATTTCGGATCTACTGCACAAATAGATAGACAATTTGTTTCCGTTTAACTATAAAATAGTATTCTAAATTTATGTATTAAATTTAAAATTTTTACAGATTGTACGAATAAAATTATTTTCATTTTCATACTCGAAATAGCGTGAAAATATGAATTTGAAATACAAAGATTGTTTAGTTGGGTAAGGGGACCCTAAGATATCTAAGAAATAGGATCCCACTCTTAGGTTTGCGTGCATGTGGGCAGCACCCTAACTCCTAAACACCTCACATGTGCTATCTACAATTTCATCCAAAATTTTCATAATAACCCATAAGAACATCCTTCAAAATAATTTGTTTTAACTAACATAACTGAATATATATATATATAGTAATAATAATGATTAACATAGCTATAAAATGTTAAATGATGATCTAATATTAGGGATAGTGGCTAATATTAAAACATTTTGCATGGTGGCTATATTAGGCATTTATAATTGGATATTTTTTTTTATATAATTTAGAATGTCAACTATTGAAATAATGTAAATTCCATCTTTAAAATTTTGACGTGAAAAAAGATTTACATAGTTTTTTCATTAGAAAAATTGCAAAGAAGTTTTTTTAGCATAAAATAAATTTTTTTATTAATTGTTAGTCAAAAGATATCTATGAGAGAAAATATGTCTATTAGTTAGATTATTAATATGAATATGATTCTCAATATAACTAATAATTATATATTAATTCTAATTCTATTTTATTATAAATCTTTTTTAATGATTCTATATTTTTACTAATTATGAAAATTATCACATCAACTGAGGAGTTATTCTAACAAGTATACCCATTTCTCATAGAGCATAAGTTGGGGTGTGACAGTGAAATAAAATAAATAAATAAATAAAATAAATCAAGATTATATTTGAAATTTAAGTGATCATGTGTGTGAAAGTGATTATTGTCTGAGTAAATTTCATTTTGTGATTTAATTCCAATTCTTTTAAGTTTCAATATTTTAAAATTTTGATGATGTTTGGGATGTTATAATGTTTATTAAATCTGATTTAAGTAAAATTGAAATTTATGAAGAACTATAGTTTTGATTTCATAACTACAAAGGGATATATAAGAAGTTTGAGATTAAATTATTTAATCTCAACTCAAAACTAAATAGTTGATTATTAAAATTTTTATTATTTATTAGTTTTAGGTGTATGTTAAATTACCACAAATGATTTTTACTTTGATAGTGATTTGATTAATTCATCCTTTGATGTCATCAAGTTGATTAATGATATTTTTTTTACCAAAAAAAAAAGTAAGCACAATCGTTATCATCATATAAAACTATAAAGGTCATTTCCATCGACTTTTCATTCATTTTTTCAATGCTTAGCTCAAATTCTAATTTTGTCAATGCAATTATATATGATATTATGTTAAATATGTCTGATTCACTAAAAAAAAAGTTATCAGTCATATCATTATATTCTATATATGAAATCAAACACAAAATAGTGAAACAGTTAAAATATTTATAACTAAAATATGTTATTGAGAACTTCATTATATTTATTTTAATTTACGTAAATAAAAAATTCAAATTTAATACAACATTTCTAAATGTAATAGAATATATCTTAACCCTTTTATACATCATACACTATCAAATTGATTTTTGCTTCATATGGAAAAGAAAAAATTTACATATTCAAATTTAAATCCATTTCAAGTTAAAAAATGTAAGAAAATAGAAAAATTGAATAAAAATAATTTCATTTCTCATCCACAATGTTCCATATATAGAAATATTGTTTATTAGTGACGGTGTAATGGGTACAATATATTCTACAACGCTTGAATATTTTATTATTTATTAAGAGTGGCTTTGGGATCAATAACTAAAATAATATCAATGTCCATGTCAAGGGCAACATCAAATCAATATTAATATCAATTTAATTAATTAATTTATTTCCAAGTATTTGTTGCTTGCTCCAATTCCATCTATATAATAATTTGTTTCAAAAGCAGACCTCATACCAATCGAAATAACGAAACAACCTTTTATATAATCTTATAAAACTTCTAAACATTTTTCTGTATAGTGAGTTTTGAATTTTACACTATTTTTTAATCAAATCAAATAAATTAGACAATTATAACTTTAAAAATAGTGATTTTGGTATGTTTAATATTGGTGTATTCTTTTCTTGTCTAATTTTTTTATTTTTTCTAATTTATTTTAGTAAGTAGATATTATTTATTTTCTTAAATAAAAGGTAAAATATAAAATATATGAGATAATAATTTTATTCCTCCCTTCTTATCCAAACTTGAAGGAGAAAAATAAAATTTATTTTCTTTCCTTCTTTTTTATCCAAATATAAAGAGAAAAAATAAAAAAATAAAAAAATTTTATTTTTTTCTTTATTTTCTTTCCTCCTATATGATTTTCTAAATATTAGATTAATCAAGGTATAATGGGTACAAACGCTTGAATATTTTATTATTTGTTAAGAGTAGCATTGGGATCGATTTAATAAAATATTATCAATGTCCATGTCAAGGACAACATCAATATCAATATCAATTTAATTTATTTATTTATTCCAATCATTTGTTGCTTGCTCTAATTCCACTCATGGATATATATATATAAAGAGATAAAAAAAAAAATTAATAGGAGCATTGGGACAATTCAGTTAGGTTAGTGCATTTATAACATCTTCGTCATATAACCTTCTGAGAATTTATTAGAAAAAAATTATAAAGAATTAAATAATAAGGTTACAAACAAGTTGACAAAGGAGCAGTAAAAGGATGAAAATCGAAAAAGACTACAAAAAGCGATGCCCTTCCATGCTTTTATCATATTTCGCCAGATCTGTACAAAAATCAAAGGAGCTGAAATCATCAAGATTTGTGAGGCAGTCCTTGTTTGCAACAATATATATATTTTTTTCTTATAAATATGTGAAACTCTAAAAATCAATATTAAAAGATTAAGGTATCAATACTGCTTGTAGAAACCACATGAACAATATATATATATATATATATAATTTTGTTCATCTATACATCTTTAAGCAACATTGACAACATAAATAACAATTCTTAGCTTTGTTTCAAAAGCAGACCTCATACCAATCGGAATAACGAAACAACCTTTTATATAATCTTACCCAATTTCTAAACATTTTTCTGTATAGTGAGAAATTTTTGAATTTTACACAATATTTTTTTAATCAAATCAAATAAATTTTCTATAGAAAAAAATTATCTTTATATAATCTTTTAGAAAATTCGTGTCAAAGCTAACAGTTCAGAAAAATAGATGTGAGAATAAACTGGTTTTTATCTATGAATTCAAGCCTTTAAATACATAATAACCAAGATGCCCTTATAAAAGAAAAAAAAAAAAAAGGCGACAGTTAACCCATGGGTAACAACTCCTAATCTCGTGGGATCTTTTAGTGAATTGGTAAAAGCTACCTCACTTCCAAAACAATAGGACCAAAAACTCTAACAATTCAAATCTAAAACAATAAGAAAAGATTATATATAATATTTTTATAACATTTGTAGTCCAAAAATTTTGATAAAATCAAATCAATCACACATATTCTTTTTGCGTCTGAAATCACACACCCGGATAAGGTTATGATGAACACAAGGCGTGAGATGTTGCACGTCATCACAAATATGCAAGATGCAATTGTTTCACTTGAATTTGTTAATTTATATATGCATAATTCTAATTCATTGTCGTATATATGTATATGCCTTCCCCTTATTGTGTCCATAACACACGCTCAACTCTATCCACCGCACAATCAAGAAATGGAAGGGGAAACCAACTGCTGCAACTGGTTTATCATCCTCCTGCTCTCTCTATCCCTTTGTCTACTCATCAAGTCCCTCTTCTCCCTTCTCAAACCACCCACCAACCACACTCTCCCTCTTCCTCCTGGACCCTCCAATATTCCCATCATCAGCAACCTTCTATGGCTCCTCAAATCTTTCGCCCAACTGGAGTCTATCCTTCGCAACTTACGTGCCAAATATGGTCCTATCATTACTCTCCGCATAGGCTCTCGCGCTGCCATCTTCATCACCACTAGCTCCCTTGCACACCAAGCACTTATCCAAAACGGTGCTGTTTTTGCCGACCGGCCCCCTCCTCTTGGTGTCAACAAGCTACTTACTTCCAATCAGCATAACATCAGCTCCGCCTCCTATGGACCAACTTGGCGGCTGCTACGCCGTAACCTCACCTCTGAAATCCTTAACCCTTCACGTGTGAAGTCATATTCCCATGCACGTAAATGGGTGTTGGAAATTCTCATCAAAAGCCTCAAGTCTTGTTCGAAAACTGGTGAGTATGTGTATGTTCCTTGTGTTAAAGACCATTTCCAGTATGCTATGTTCTGTTTATTAGTTCTTATGTGTTTTGGTGACAAGCTTGAGGAAAATAAGATTAAAGAAATAGAACATGTTCAACGTCGTTTGCTGCTCAGTCTTAATCGTTTCAACATACTTAATTTCTGGCCAAGATTTACGAGGGTTTTATTTTACAAACGCTGGAGTGAGTTCTTGCAGCTTCGAAAAGATCGAGAAAAGGTGCTGGTTCCTCTGATTCGAGCAAGAAAGAAAATTAAGTTTGAGAATTTTAGTAAAGATAGAGAGGATAAGGAGGGGAAAGATGGGTTTGTATTGTCATATGTTGATACCCTGTTGGATTTGAAGCTTCTTGATGAGAACAGGAAGCTTGAAGAAGAGGAGATAGTTACTTTATGTGGTGAGTTCCTCGACGGAGGTACTGATACTACTTCCACTGCCCTGCAATGGATCATGGCTAGTTTAGTTGAATACCCACATATTCAAGAGAAGCTATACTTGGAAATTAAGGGAGTTGTTGGGGATGAAGAGGAAGTTGTTAAAGAAGCGTATTTGCAGATGATGCCATATCTGAAAGCTGTGATTTTGGAAGGGTTGAGGCGACACCCCCCAGGGCATTTTGTGTTGCCACATGCTGTGACACAAGATGCGGTTCTTGATGGGTTTTTTATTCCCAAGAATGGTAGTGTGAATTTCATGGTTGCAGAGATAGGATGGGATCCTAAGGTGTGGGAAGATCCAATGGCGTTCAAGCCTGAAAGGTTTTTGAGTAAGGAAGGAGGGGAAGCATTTGATATAACTGGAAGCAAA
>CATIWR010052491.1:0-19191 GCA_949677035.1 Omphalea diandra | reverse complement strand
TTTAATTTATTCTTTAATGATCCTAAAACTTTTTCTAAGACAGAATGAGGAATCTTCACGCTTTCTCCTCTATGGGACTGGAGATGAGATTACACCCCCATCTCATAGGTCCCTACGAGGACTCTCGAAGTAGATTCTCATGGGATCTGACAAAATTAAATATAATTTTATAAATTTTTATATTTATTATATTTAGTATATATATATATAATTATATATTTTATATATTTATTAGTTTCAAGCATAAAAATCTTTATTTAATAATTTAATAAATTATATTTTTAAAAAATAATTTAAAAATAATAGAAAAAAAATAAAAATATTTATCTTGCAGGGAATTTTCATGGGGTGAGGCGTCCATGAGGAGGCGAGGACAAGAGGAAAATTCTCTTTATCAGGAGTGTGGAATAGGGAATGAGAGATAGTTTCTACCTCGTCGACTTGTTATTTTTAAACTATTGCCCTCTTCAATGAATATTTTGCATTTTTATAATGAAAAAAATAGATAATCATGGGTAATTTTGATAAAATAGAACAAAATTGGATTAGAAATAATTTAATGAAAAAGTTCACTTCGTTCTCATCTGTCACACTAATACAAATTGAGGAACTTATTTAGCCCTTTAACTGATGTTTTTCTTCCTCAAGTATTTGGCTTTTTGTCATACTCTAGATTAATGGAAAAAAATGGGTAAAGTTAAGGAAAAAGTTACAATAAGTAAAATAAATTTAAAAATTATAGAGCATTTTGATGTGAGAATGATTGCAGCATCGCCATTCTTGTATGATGTTAAAATGGAAAATGTGGACTTTTTCTTAGATAATTGGTTAAGCTCTTAAGTAACTACTGATAATTCTAGAATCCGTGCGTTTTTGCTTTGGTTCTGGAATTGTAGGACAGGGATGGGAGAGAGTTCCAAAGATGGTTCAGAATAAAAAAAAAAAAAGACGGGAGAGAACTTCCTGAGAAATGGATTTCAGTAAAACAAAAATAGGTAATCATGAAAAACACAGGTTTATCATTTTGGATCTTAAAAACATTTTTGTTTATTTTTAAAAATGAGATAATTGCAATTGTGGTACTCACATTTGCCATGGTTTAAAAAAAAATTGTCATGTCACGTTATTAATTTTAAGGGCGTTGCACATTTGACTTCGTATGTAATTAATGATATTTATGAAATGAATTTCAAACATTAATTAAAAAATCATTAAATCATTTTTTTTTGTGATATTTAATGTTTGTGAGCTTACGATAAATTAATTGTCCAAAAACTTAAGAACGAAAATTTAACATGACAATTAAAATGTTAAAAAAAAAAAAGAATGATGAAGAATATATAAATTGAATCCATAATTAAGTTTAAATTTTGAGTAATAAATATTTTTATAATGTCAGACTACAGTGTTGTTTGCGTTATTACACTATGATATCATACTTAATAATTCACCATTAAATTATATAAAAATTATTATTCATTATTAAATTAGATAAAATTAAATATCATTAGTTTAGATGAAAAATTATTTTTTATCATCGGATTAAATCACATTATTACATCGCGTTATAAAATTTGTTACCCCGCATTTAACATGTTCCCACGAGACATCCGCATTAGTCGTCACATGTATAAACATCTCGTGTAAATGTAACATGTGATAACACATGCAAAAACTAATCAAAGATTTAGGGAACTTATGAAATACATAGTCATAATAATAAATAAATTATGACAACGATTTGGTAAACTTATAAAATATATAGTCGCAATAATAAATAAACTAAACAAAAAAATTTGAGAAACTTATGAAATATCAATCTCATGCTAACATTATAACTTTGAATGAAATTTTGAAGAAAAGGGAGAAACAAGGAAGCATAAAAAAGCTGAGAGATTTTGAGTAATCGACCTGCTAGATAGACTATAAGTGTGTCAGCTCCAGGCTCTGTAATCCATTCCATTAATGGCTCAAAATCGTTATATACATGTTCAGCTACAGTATTTCCTTGTTGCCTTCGCTTCATTTTATCCTATCTGTTTTTGTTGATATGTATCTAGGAAAAAACTTAACGAATTTGATGGGTTTATACACAATTTGCAAAAAATGTATAATGCCTTGTAGGTTTTGGTTATATTTTGCTTTAGATATTCTTATTCTTTTCCGAATTAATTTGGATTTTGTTTTCTTTGAATTCCTTTCTCATATTAGTCATTGCTTTGGATTTGAGAACTCTTCAAATCAGTTGTTTCTCGGTTAGGCAAAGCCAAAATTCTTATGCCAAGGAAGCTTGTTCACTTATCAACTCTAAAGAAATGTTTGCCATGGATTCTATACATAAAGGTTGCGAACATAATTGTAATGAGTACTGCAGCTGATGAGTATATGAAATAGGCTCACAGAAAAAACTTGATTAAACGCATTTTTATATTAAATTTTATAATTTATGAGTTTTCAGTTTCATTTTAATTGATTGTCTGTAAATTTTAATTCAATTCAAGTCTAATTTGCCTCCTTTTATTTTGTTTTTCATATTTAGTATTTTCTTGCTTATTATATTTCTTTGTTAGATTAGAATTTGATAGCCTCCAATTCTATAAATATGTAATTTGCAGATGTTTTGAATTATCATTTAGTTAATTATTAGTTCAATCAATTGTACTCAAGTTTTTATATAGTTATCGTCCATAAAAGTATAGTCAAAAGATAGCCTTTGCATATTTGTTACCCTTCATATTAGGGCTATATGATATGTTTCTAAGTTGGCCTTATAAGAGCTACCGATCCCACTATATAACAACTAAAATGGGTAAAGAATAATCATGTCCTCCCTTTTTTCTTAGCCTTTTTTATTTTCTTTTTTTATAAAAATTATTGATTTTTGTTTTTCCTTTTTGATGTAAGATTATGATATGGATGACTTAAAATTTAAGTAAGTTATTTTGGGCTGTCAACTAGGCCTTGCACACTGAAGAAATGTAAGGTGAAGTGTTGGCAATGGGTTCGTTATTGAGACTCCAATACTCAAATTAGTAAAGGAGTTAGGTTGGTTAAGACTAGACAATGCACCTTAAGCTCAAGCACTTTCTAGCGAAAGGAGTATGTAGAAAAAGCTATATCACTCTCCAAGTTCTTGGTGTGTCTTTAATACTTAGAGAGTGTTTGGTAGGGGTTAATAAATGTTACTAATTAAGTGAGTTAACTGTTAACCTTCATTCACCTTATCTGGTATATATTTTATTCAATGGGTTAATTGTTAACCCTCTTCTTAGTATATTTTTGTTAGCCTCCTCCCCATTAAATTAAAGAGGGTGAAAGGATGTTGGAAATAAAAAAAGAAAAATCATTTCTTATAAGTTAAACATCATAAGAAATAAATAAATATTATTAATATGATAATTATTAATAACAAGAAATTAATCTAAATATTATTAAAATAATAATATTAATATAATAATTATTACCAATATATCAAAATTATTAATGTAATAATATGATTATTGTAAAAGTGATATTAATATATTAATAAAATATTATTGATATAGTAATCATTTATAATATATAAATATTATAATAATATATTATAATAGTATCTAAATATTATTATGAAAATAATTATAATTACTATATCATTATTAATATTATTAAATAATATTAACTAAATAAATATAAATAATTATAGTATCAATATTATATTTTTAATAGTACCAAATACATATTTTTAATAATATTAACTAAATAATTATTAGTATCAATATTATATTTTTAATAGTGCCAAATACAATTAAGAGTACCAAACATAGTTAATTGTTACTCTCGTAACATTTTATTCTTCTTTTTTACTCTCTTAACTGTTACAACTTTATTACTATTCTTGTAACTATTAACACTCATTCCTTTAATCATCTATCAAACATAACCTTAGAGGTATTTAGTAAAGATTAATCGAGGTTAACAATAAAGGGAATAGAATAAATATTAAATTAATAAAATCATTAATTAAAATTGTTAATATTCTCATTAAATTATTTTTAATAAAAAATTAACTTTATTTTTTAAAAATAAATTTTTTTTTTATTTTAAAGCAATTTAAATTTTAATGCTATAAATGAGTGGGTATGAGTTAAATGAAATTAAGTGGGTATAGGTATCTAGAGGTGATAAAGTTTACTCATATTCATTTATCCACTCATACCTCACAAAATATATCACAGACCCGTGTCTAGCTTCAATTATAATCTTTTCTTTAATGCGCAAGTATTTTTTGCATTTTGTGGGCTAGTCAAACATGTGAGATTTTTAATTTCAAAATAATATCTTGCATCATAATCAATTATTTTAAATTTTCAAATTTGATTGTTTCTTTTGAAAATTTTCTTTCTTATTCAAAATTACATAATTTTTTTAAGATCTATTTATTAATAAATATTTCTATCACAAATATTTTTAATAAATATTTATTTCTATCATTTTTCTATATTACTATGAGTATTTATTTATTTTTGTTTAGTTTTTTATATTGTATATTTGAATAGAATTATGTACTAGTTATGTAAAAACCGATTGGATCTTTGATATTGATATGAACTTAAATTGGTAATGAACTATATCAAAATTGGTGTTATACTTGAAGTTGTTTAATACAAACTTCAAACATTTAGGTATATTTTTGTTAGATTGTAGATATATTAATTTTAAATTGCATACACAACTTTTGATATGAGATTACATTAATGTTATGGAAAAAGTATATTGGTTTAGTATTGCATGTATACTAGTTTTCTATCTTGACTTCTGTAATAAAAAGTTCTAATAATTTTTTACATTCCTAGTGATTTTAGATACCTTTGTGTTGTACTTTATGCACATTATTTCCTTATTTTAGGTACATTATTATTATTTTAGGTACATTATTTTTTATTGAAGGTTTATTGTCGTTGATTTCTAAATATATTTGTTTTAGCTTATAAGTTAGTTAGTGTTTATTATTGCAATATATTTTTAAAATATATTAATGATTATATAATCTTAAGTTTTTGAATTACCAATTTATTTTTAAAAATTTAACTTATTTAATTTGTACATAAAAATAAAACTTCTAAAATTAAAATTAAATTAAATTAAATAATAATAGAAAATCTGAATCAAACTAGTTAAATATTCCATCAATTTGTTCTATTCATAGTAATAAAGAGAAAATATCAATAAAATAAAAATAAAAAGACTTGAAGTGTAAAAAATTAGAAAAGAGAGAGCAAAAACATGTGTTTGCGAATGTTTTCTTTAAAGAAAAAAAAAAAAAAAGATGAAACGTGTGATAGTTTTGGCAGTTTAAGTGAAACACTACATTTTTTGTCTCAAATCCATGATATAATATGAACACAGGTCCATGTTATAAAAATTCTCCATACTCTTCTTTTAAAAATAAAGTATGGATAGTAAATATGTAAGATATATTTTTAACAGATATTAAATGAGTTATTAACCCATTTATATATGGGTGGTGAATATGGGTTAGTTAAGAGTATTCATTTATCCAATATTTTTTTTCACATTAACTTTTAACAACTTTTAGATGATCTTATAAATTAGAAACAAATACATGCATCACTAAAAATAAATATTATATCATTATTTATGTAAATAATATAAAATTTTATTTATTTTAATAATAAAATTATTGAATAAAAATAAAAGCTGAATTTCCTGGTGATGTGGTGGCTATGACCTTTCTAAAAATTTATTTATTTTGAAATTCTCTCTCTCTCTCTCTCTCTCTCTCTCTCTCTCTCTCTATATATATATATATATATATATATATAATAGTTTTAAATTAAATATCCTCTCTCACAATTTATTTAAGAAAATACATCTAATTTATAATATAAAATTTTTAATAATTTGATAAATATTTTTATGTACAATAAAAAATAGATAATAAAATAGAGATGTCTCTATCCTATCATAGAGAATTATAGAATGATTCATATTATAAATTATAATTTTTCCGTACATATTTTTTAAAATACGTTTAATAGTTGATGCTTGCTTGCTGTTGAATCTTCGTAAAAGATCATTCTATCCATGTTAGAAAAAAAATTAAAATAATTATTTTTTTCTTTAATATTAAATTTTTAAAGTTTTTATTTCTGCATACAAATAAATATGACTCTTTTGTTATTATTATTAATTATCTGTAATATCCAATTTAACTATAAAGTCATAGATTTTTTTTTTATTCATTCAAATGTTCCCTTCATCTATGTTTTTATATATAGTATTAATATAAATATAATTATTAAAAATTAATTTTTTTTCAACTTTAAGATGAGGTAAAAACAAATAAAAATATGAGATTGATATACTCAAGGAATTGAACTTTTATTAAAATAAAATATTTGTGCAAATTAAATATGAGAATTCAATAATTTCAAATAACTTTTATGTGAACACTTAGTAAATAAATGCACCATGTAAAAAATTTATTTCAACAAAATAATTTCTGATTTTCTCACTATTTAGTTGCATTACTGAAAAATAATTTAAAAATTATTTTTTATTTTTAGAGTGCATTAGAAAATATTATTTTCAATCTATACCAATATAAAATTTCAGATTATAAACTACAATTCCACAGTCAATAGCTAGTGGTTGCCTACCTTGTAATCTTCCTGCACGCATAAGAGAGCAACTAAAAGGTCATTTCTAACTAAATAATTTTCTAATAAATTCTTTTATTTTATAATGAAATAAGATTTTTATTTCATTTGTAAAGAAAGATTATATTTATTCATTTTAATCACTTGGTAATAAAATTAATATTTTATTTTTAGACTAAAAATTAAATTTAATTACAGCTTAATTGAAAAAAATATTTTAATATAGTTAAAATATTTAGTTTCATGTGATTCACATTTTAATTGAGTAAATAGGTGAGTATAAATTAAATAGGTTAAATTGGGTATGAGTACTCATATAAATATTAAATATACTACAAATGGATAAAATGGTCATTTATCACCCTACTAATTTTGACTTTACCCATATTCACCCTAACCCACCCGTTTACCACTTCTATGGATACTCATTTAACTATTGAATAAGTTGTAAATCACCAAAATGATTATTTATCATTCTACCTATTTTGACTATATCCATACATATCCTAATCCACTCATTTACCACATCTAACTGAAAGTTGCAATTGATGCAGTCGATGTAGGGCATCATTCGCATAATTAGAATTTATTTTTAAGGGGTTTTCACTTACTTGGTGATTAGTGGCGTGGGAAGAGGAGATAGATGGGGGAAGGTGTGTATATATATATATATATATATTAAGGTCAATAATCTGATTTTAGAAAATGACGGTAATCAAAATTATTTTAATAATATTTTTTCATAATTTTATGTATATAATTATGAATTTTAATGATTTAATGATGATTACATATATTTTAATATGTTTAAGGAGATTATATTTAATGTGTGTATGTATATATATAAGTATTTTATAGAGAAAGATTTTATGTTAAATAGATTATGATTTTAATTAATGTTATGTTATTTATTATAAATTAAGTTTAAA
Organism: Omphalea diandra; assembly: GCA_949677035.1. Taxonomy (NCBI): domain Eukaryota; kingdom Viridiplantae; phylum Streptophyta; class Magnoliopsida; order Malpighiales; family Euphorbiaceae; genus Omphalea; species Omphalea diandra. Next base: position 11,603 of record CATIWR010052491.1, on the reverse strand, counting down.
GAGTTATATTTAATGATTTTTTATATAAAAAAGAAAATTTAAATGAGTACATGATGATATTTATTATTTTAAGATGAATATATATACAAAAAATAAATATAATGACGAAAGGATTTAAATATATAAAATAAATTAGTTAAGTATGAAATTTATGAAGATTTAAGAAATGAAATTTATGGAGATTTAAGAAAATTATGGAAAATATATTAAAGTTAATATAAATATATGAATTTAATTATTTTAATATTATTAACATTATTGGAATTAACTATATTAAGTAAATACTGAAGGAATTTATGAAATTAATATAGTTAATATGAGTATATGATTTAAATGATTGTAATGGTAAATATATTTATGTGAATAAATTAGATTAAATACATGTTTAAGGAATTTTAATTAATGAATGTTAAGGATATTAAGTCATTTACATTTATTTGAGTTATTGATTAAGTTGATATAGTTAATAATGTTATGTGAAATCATTTAATTTAAAGTATTTAATTACGAGAAAAAATATATTTATATGATAAAATTTTTATTAATTTTGAGAAATCACATTATTTATGAGAGATATTTTATGTCATGAGAAGTTATGAATGATTTGTAATTTGATTAATATAAAATTTACTGTTAATTATATAAGTGAAATATTATGTTTGCATTTATGATAATTAATATAGTTGAAGTTGATTTATGTATTTGATGAAATTTAATTTAATTATAAATAGAGAAAGTTAATTTAATATGGTATATAGTTTAATTATGATTACTTTACTATCAATCTTAAAGTTCGGATTATTTAATTATAAATAGAGAAAATTTATAATTACTTTACTATCAATCTTTCGGATTATTTAATGCTATGTTGCTAAAATTTAACATTGTACTTTATTGTATATTTTTTACAATTTATATGACCAAAGATAATTTTTTACACATCTATTGCTTATACTTATTTTGTCTTTAGTGAAAACTAAAATAGTTGTCACATCTTCTCACCTGATAAAAATAGTTGTCTTAAATTTTATTAATATTATTTTGGCGTACGGTAGTGTGATCTAATGACCTAAATGGAGTTGATCTCAAATAATGTCTAAGTGATTGATTATCAAATCACTATTCATTTCATTTTTCAACCAAACAATAACACTATATTTGTGGGAAAATTAGGTGAGGAATGGAAAGATAGGAATAGAAAAGTGAGAAAAAAAATTTTAAAAAAAGGTAAGGAGAATTTCTTTTTCTATTTTGTTTGGAAAAGTATGAAGATAAGAACAAGAAATGTGGAGAAAATTTCTTTCCTTTATTTGAAAAATTATAGAAAATGAAGGAAAGAAAATCTTTCTTAAATTAAAATTATTATTTTAACTTTCATATTATAATTTTATGATTAATTTAAAAAACACAAGTTTTATATGAATTTAAAATATATTAAACTTTCACTCTGCATTACACTCTCTAGTTTCTATATTCACACAAAATTCATTTAAATTAGCAAGAACAATTATAAAAAAATTAATTGACTAGCTAAAAATAGTAAAATGTAGAGTAAAATTTATACATATAAAATAAATAAAGAAAAATTTTAGACTTCTAATTGAATTGGATTTAAAAAGTTCAAAAAAATGGGTAAAAAATTATTTGATAGGTAAATTAATAATTACATAATAAAAATACAATTTTTATAATTTTTTCCTCTAAATTCTAGTGATTACAAAATGGTGAGCTCTAAGAAAAAAAATTCACTATTAACTTTCCTTTCTCGTATTTTACTATCACTCTCTCAAACAATACAATGAGTTATTCTCTACCCTCCTTTTCTTTTTCTACCTTTCTGCCCACCCCAAACAAAGGCTAAGGAAACATTAACACATTTGGTCGAGAAATAGGTGGTCGTGCCATGATGAGAGACTTTTATTTGTGAAATGGGTTGATTGGGTGGTGGTGGTTATATATATATGTACACACGGAGATCGTCTTTTTGTTGAGAAAAGAAATATAGGAGTTCCACTAGTTATTCTTTATGTAAATTTTTATTGTTTGATTTTTGAAAAAATATAAAAAGTACTATGTGGCTTGCCTTTTTCATATTTATGGTGTAGTTTTTTTTAAAAAAATTGAAAGTTAGGGATCTATGGATTGCACTGTTAGCATTTTTAGCACTACTTTTAAAATCAGATAGGAGCTTAAATCGGTTGGTTGGTCAATTTTTATTTCGGTTGATTCGATCAGTCCGGTTTAATAAGATATTTTTTAATTTTATTTTGAAAGATATATAAATAATATTTAAAATATTATAAAAAATTTATAATATAATAAAAAATGAAAACTAACATAATAAAGTAATAAAAATTATTTTTAAAATTTAAATTTTGAGTAAAATAATGCAATTTTTAAAATTTTAATTTTTTTTACAAAACAATGTATTTTTAAGTTGAATTGATTTGATTTAATTTTTGATTTTGGGTGGTGTTTTTTTATTTTGATTAGTTTTTTTAGTCCAGTTTTTACACTGAACCAAATTGGACCATTGATCGATTTACAATTTTATTGATTCGCCCGACTAGTTTGGTCTAGAGGCTAAGTTTTAATAAAAATACATAATTTTTATATATTTTTTATAAATCAAATACATTTAAAAATAAAAATAATGAAAGAGTTTTAATAGAGTCTAGATTAATGAAACCCAGATTAGAAGTTTATCCCATTTTTTTGCAGCAATTAGATATTAGAAATGGAACAAAAATCCTATTTCTTTCAACCATCACTATGTCCTTTGTAATCATTTTCGTCATCATCTTTCCTCATCTCTATTTCTTTAACGAGAGTAGAATCGAAGATATAGTGAAGAATTCGTTGAGGAGAAGGGAGGTTACTCCGTAATTTGACCAGCGAAGCGTTGTCGTTGCAAAATGACATGCATCAATCCATAAATACGTTTCGTCTCTGACTTCCACTATTGCTCGCTTCTTCCATCGGTGCTTTTTTAACCAGTGCAAGCTTTCAACTTGATCGATTGTTTTTCTTTTTTATCACAATTTACGTTTTTTTAGGGCTTAAAATATTTTATAATCTTTGATAATATATGGATTAGTTGATAAATTAGTTGCAAAGGATGTCCCGAAGTTGATAAATTAGTTATATAATTTGCGTTTACCTTTTATTTTTTGTGGGGTTTACGTACCTAAGTTGAAATAAACTACAAATGATTGAAAGTATCCAGCTTCAGGCATCTTGACTATAAAGGATGTGTTGGAAGAAAGATTCTGCAATATATTTGATTCTGCAATATATTTTTTGCTTTTTGTGAGACATCTAAATTACTGTTATCAAGCAAAAACACTAAAAGGGGAATGGTCTTTGGTGTTCTTTGCGATTTTTTCACTTATGAATATCTTTTTCAATATATATATATATATATATATATATATATATATATATATATATATATATATATATATATATATTTCAAATGATTTTACATGAAGTTCATTGAGAAATAATAAAAATTAAAAAAATGATATATTAATAGATTCTTTTGTGCAATTAAAATGTAAAAATCATCTTAAAAATAATAAATTATTTAAATTTTATTTTTCATAAAAAACTTCATTTATTTTTATTAAAATTTGAGCTCAACATAACATCCAAATAAAATAAAATAAAATAAAATAACGGGACAAGATTAAGTTAATTGAACTGAATTTACTTGGAATTGCATTTTTTATCGAGAAATTGATATCGTGTACCATTTTTTATTTGTTAGATATATTTATATTTTAAGTTTTATAAAAAGACATTATTGTACATTGAAAATTACTTTTTTACTTTGATTTTGATTTTTTTTTATATTTTTACACATTGCACCGTTTGATTCTGTTAGACCGTGTTCTTTGTTATACCATTTTTTATTTCCTCGTAATCACAATACCTAAATTCTCAATGTATTTTCATTTTTATTTGTCTATATTATCACGTTTAGCTATATTTTTGCTTATTCTTTTTATTTTTATTTCTTTCACTCACTTTCTCTCTCTAAAAAAATGAAGAAGATGAAGAAAAGAAGAAGATGAAGTCAAGATGCATGTGTACTTTTGTTTTTATTTTTAATATCTAGTAGTTGTTTTTTATTGCTTATAATAAAAAAAAATAATGAGTTTTATACATTTTAGATAAAAATAATTAACAAATGAATATTTTTGAACTAAAAATCAATCATAAAAAAGAGAGAAATCATATTTGTTAGAGGTTGAAGAACATATCTACGTTTTAATTATTTTTTTATTTATTGATGGTTGTATCAACACAAAATACATAAAAATAAACATTTTTCTGCAAATTATTTTTTGTATTTAATTTTTAATAATTTTAAATAAATAATAAACTATTTGTAACATAATAATAAACCAAAATAAATCAGTAACAAACCATTAGTAAACATTTTACTGTACAAGAAAAACTAAATGCAAATATGGTATTCAATTTTTTTTTTGGTTTATCGATGATTGCATCAACAAAAAATAAATATTTTCCTACAAATTATTTTATGCATTTAATTTTTAACAATTTTAAATCAATAATAAATGTTTTGTAACCCAGTAATAAATCAAAATAATTATGTAATAAGCCATATGTAAATATTTTACTATCTAAGGAAATAAATGTAAATATTATTTTCAAAGTAAACAAAAAATAAACTATTTGTAAACCGGTAATAAAAAAAAGAAATAAACCATTTATAAACATTTTACTGTGTAAAAATAACTAAATACAAACATTATCTTCAACTTTCAGCAACTCAATTTTCTCTCTCTTTTATGATTGTTTTTGAGTTCAAACATATTCATTTTTAACTATTTTGCATCCACAATATATCAAAACTCATGATTTTTTATTCTAAACAATAAAACAAGCATTCAAAATCATATTAAATCTATTTTTAAAGTGACAAACATATATAATGAAAAACTTTCTCTCTCTAAAATAAATTTGCAATTGTATGCGAGAAAAAATATCTATTTTATTGATTTGTCCACTTTAAGAAACATAAACGAATTTGATAAAAAAAATCATATTTGAGAAGAAGAATTGATAATAGTGGAAGATCGATTTGAAAACATTATTTCTTAATTTGATTAATTCAACTGGTTAAGGTATGAAGATTTTATTAGTTTTTAGGCAACAAATTTGAAATTCTTTTTCTTTTTTATGGAGTGGATTTAGGAAAGGATAGAAAGAGTATATTATTGATGATGAAAATTCGTTACACATTGATGAAGATGAGAGTTTGTTAAGGTAAAAAAATTTATTTTTCTTATTTTGCTCATTTCAATTATTAACAGATTTTGAATGCATATTTATCAAAATCCTATCCAAGTCAGTTTTTTTTTTTTTTTTGAAAATTATAAATGTTTGGAGTAAATTTGTCATTAGTATTTTAGTTTTAGGTATTTGTCTCTTTATCCCTTTTTTATCGATTGACTTCTCCTTTTACAAAGCCCATTATTTGCGCAATAAATGATTTTCTCGTAATTTATCTATTTCCATCTAAAGAAAATATGTAATAATCCAAGTGACCCACATTGGTAGGACCAGTTTTCCTATATATATAGGGCCCTTGATACCCTCTCGAGAGACACTTGTATTCTCATTCACTCTATTGGGTTTGTGTGTATGGATCTGTCCATATTAAAGTCCAACGTATCTCAATATTACAAATTACCATAGATAGTTATTAATGAGAAGATAACTTCCAGCACAGGGAAATTAATTTATACATGAAAAATAGAAACTGAAGAACACGCACAACAATAGTAAAAAAAAAAAAAAAATCAACTCTCATATTGACAAATAAAGTGGGGAAAGAACAATAATTTGTACTTGTAAGAAGGGAATTTAGACTATGAACTAAAGAACTTCCATTTGTGATCTTTCATATGATTAGTAATACAAACATTCGATTAATTTTCGTTGCAATGCAATAAGTATGGTTATATTTATTTTTTATTTGAATTAATTAATTTCAATTAATTCCTCCATTGATATCAAAGCTTATTGCTTGTGTTCTATTTGAATATGTGAAAATTTATATAGCCTATTTTTTCCATTGAAAATTAGGCTTACTTTTCATTTAGTTTATTCAATTTGCAATTACTATTGATGTACATGGAATTAGGTTGTGATCTTTTACATGAATAATGCTATGATATGCAATACTTCGTATATAAAATTACAGCCCTAGATGGTTTGTAGTTTGTAAAAAATTAAAGTTTAAAATTTTTGCAACCGAAACATTTGTTGACTTTGTACAAAATATGTGATTAGTTTTAGTTTGATTTGCTACTATATTTTGATAGTGTGTCTCAAAAACTTTCCAATAGTATACAACTTGCATCAATCTGAGTTTTGTAATCATAGTAATTATATTTTAAAAATTTTACAGACTAAATTCAATTAAAATTAAAAGTTTAAAAATTGTCTGAAGGAGGAAGACTATGAATAGTGGTTTTTGAGACAATTTCAGTCTCAATAAGGTATGTTGTTTATTCAAACACGACCATAGAGACATTTCTAAGCCAAAACAATTTCACCATCAAATTTAGAGACCTCAAAAATATAGGATTAAAATAAATAACAAGACTCAAAAATTCCTTCATGGTGGCACGAGTATGATATGCCTCTCCCATGGTGCGTGGGTCATTGAAGCATGCGGCATGTGAGCTGCATGCTTGGACTGGATGACACGTTGTCTAGTTGTTACTTCTAGGATGACATGTCGTTGTCTAGAGATGACATGCCGTTTTCTAGAAATGAAATGTCGTCCCAAGAAACAACTTGTCATTTTTTGTGGCAAAAAAATTTTTTTTTGGCATGCAAGAGCATGTATAGGAGTATTTTTAACCCATTCTTTCAAATTCATATTTTTTGTTATTTTAATTTTTTGAGATATTGAAATTAATGTTTTAAATATAAAAATTAATTGTTATGAATATATGTGTTAAAATTTAATAAAATATGATAATTTTTTTTGGGTTCTAGAAAATTCTGAAAATATTTTCCTTAAATTGTTATGGTCCAATGAGTCATTATAGTATAAAACTTGATTAATTTTTATTTTAATCACTAGAAATTATGTATCTGATTACTTATTTTTGTGTATTTATTTTCTATATTTATTATAAAAAATTATGACAATCACGATAAGGATTTATAAAATAATTAGGATTGAAAAACAAAGTAATAAAGTGTGAGAGATGATTAAAAATTTAGAAAATCTTGTGACTATTTGTTGTAATGACAATATGACTCGTATAATGAATCACTTTGTTAATGTTACTGACAATATTTATAATATTATTTGAGAAAATGACTTATTCACTAATAAAGGGAGATGCAAAATCTAGAGGTCGGCTCTATTTTTATAGTATAGAGCCATTCTTGACCTTTTTATGGTCTGATCTAAAAATTAATGGATCCCATTTGAGACTTATCTGACACTTTATGAGAGATTTTGTGAGGCCCAATGTGATGATGGACTCTAGCTTTAATCCATCTGTTTTGCCTAAAATTTTTTTTAGCCTTTCAGTTAAGCTTTATTTTAGGCTTATACACTCAATCTCTATTAAGTGCATGCTTAATTAGATTAGAATTAATTTCTAATTTAATTAAATTTCATTTGAGTACTTTATAGATCTTATATTACAACATAGTAACTATTTACAGTAAAATATATACGAATATAGGTAGAAACAAAAACACTAAAAGATTGCATATTAGCCCAACCTCTATCAGACTGCTACATAACAACTTCAAAAGACAGATTGGATGTAAACTCTAGTATACTCTTCCTAAAAACAAAATTATGTGTAAGTGAATGAATCTACATACTTAGTAAGTAAATAATTAATGATAAATAAATAGCAAATAGCAAAACAAGTATTTAAAAGATAAATAAATCATCATCCTATCCATGCACGTAATAAAGAATTTCTAATCTTTTCTACCATACAGACTGTCAAATATTATGGCCACACAGGTTATAAGATATTATCGCTACACAGACTATAAGATATCATTTTCATACAATCTAGTCTTATTTAATTCAGTGTCTACATGCTATAGGATATCATTGCCATATGGACTAATCTTATTTAATTTCAGTGTCATACATGTTATATAATTCTCTTTAGTGGCCATATAGGCTATTCTTTTTCTTATTGCTTGCTCAAAATTATATCAAGTAGTAGTCCTTCAGTAATTCATTTATAAATCAAACAAATTCCCTACAGTAAAATGCCTAGTAATAACACTCATCAACCTTGACAATTCATATCACATACTTTCATTCTTAGACCATAAATTATCAACATCTTGTTAAAATAAATAATTCCAAAATCTAACAATCCTTTTATCAAAATATCCATCAATATCATCTCATTAAATAGGATTCCAATCCATAGAATATAAATTCATAACATTTAACTAATCACATGTTTTAAGCACCATTAGCTATTTAGTTACCTATTTGTTCAAGCTATTAACTTGTGGATGGTCTTAGCTTATTTTCAATATTATCTTTAGCATCTTAAGAACCTATTTTAGTACACTCAATCAATATATGATGATAAAGTACAATTTTTATCTCATTATGTACGTGTGCTTTAATAAAAATATCATGATCTTGGAATACTATTTCTATAATTACTTTTGTTCCACATATTCAAACGACTATCTTTACTTAAACTAGACATATATGGATACAATGTATCCAAAATTCAACCCAAAATATGCACTATATAATTTATGGTGAATTTTATAAATTTGTCTTGTTCTTACTGTAATTTTATATTGAGCAAACCCTTAAACTTAACCATATCTCAAAATGTAGATGTCCAATTGAAAAAGTATCTTTATAGTCCATTAGTTAACATATAAGTGAACATATTTCATGTTTTGCACTTTCTCTAATTAAGCACATAAGGTCATTGAAATAAAAAAAAAAAATCTTAGATTGAGTAGGCATGATCTCTTTACGCACAACATATTTAGTAAAACTATTTCACAAGTATTTATATTAGACATAACTCTACAAATTTTTTATCTTCTACTTTATCTAATTCCCCTACTAAGTCCATGAAATTATTGACAAACTGAACCAATAGACTAAGTAGATTTCAACAGAAATCAGTCATAGTCAAGGAACAATATCTCTTCACACACAACTTATTTAGTAAAAATATTTGGTAGGCCTTTAGATGAAGCATAAACCTACAACTTTCTTGTTTTGCACTTTATCTAATTCTTGTTATAGGATTATTAAATTATAGGTGCAACAATCTATCCTTAAAACAAAACAAAAATGAATTCAACTCTTATTCACTTCCAACAACTTTTCATACATACATCCTAGCTACAATTACTTCATAATTCACATTAATTAGTCATGATTAATATGATGCGAAGGAGAAATTTTATAAGAAAATAGATATAAAATCACATACCTCTTGCCTAGCTAAAAAACCTTAAGATTCATTCCTAGTTAATTTCTTCTTCTTCTTTTTTCTCCTCCTTCTCCTCTTTCTTCTTATTCTTTCTTTCTTTGTTTGTTTGTTTGCTATCTCTTTTTCTACTATATCTTTTTCTTTTTTCCACTGTATCCTTTTCTTTTTTCCTCTCTTATTAGCCCTTAATAGAATAAAATTTCAATTTGTGTTCTAATTGTAATAAGGAATAATATTGGTAGCTTATTTCTATTGGTTGAAAGTTTAAACTCTCTTTTAGTCCTTTTTCTTTATTCCTTCATTACCTATATCCCTCTACTAATTTTCATCTTCAAGACACCCCTATTTATGTTATAATAATATACATACCATATGTGACAATTTGCTATACAACTATGTAACCATCATATCCATATTCAAGTGCATCAAACGAAATGATGTTGTTGTCCCTAGGCATCAATAAGGGGGGTTGAATTGGTGAATAAAAATTTCAAAAACAAGGATAAAGGGGAGAAGAAAGAGTAGAAGAGAGACAACAAATTTATAGTGATTCGGGTATAATTGACCCCACGTCCACTCCCTAATTAATCAATTGGGCATTTCACTATCTCAATGGTGTTTTCAAGCTCACACCCAACTTATACAACTTGTGTTTTGATGGCTAACACACAACCTTACAATAATGTGTTTTCTAGGTTAACACAAAACCTTACTCAAGTGTTTCACTAGGCTCACACTTAAACCTTTATAAAAGTGTTTTAACAGGCTAACACAAAACCTTACAACTTAGTGTTTAATGCTCACACCTAACAATCACAATTTCATAAAGAAGATGAAGAAAATGAGTAGCAAAGATAGAGAGCTTTAATCACTTGTAATAAATTCCTTAGCAACCTTATTCATGGCTATTTGGTGGAGTATTTATAGCCAAACTTCACCAAAGAGACATTACAGATCATAGCTCATCAAATCTTTGAGACACGCTTGACAGATTTTGCATTAAATGCTTGTCAAGATGAAATCGCGGTCGCTACTACCTTTCGCGGTTGTGAAATCCAAGTTCTTTAAGGGAAACCTCGTTTGTGTCTAACGGCTAGTCCACGTGGCAACTTCTTATTAGTTCACCAGGAAAATATAGTCGTTGTCTTTTACCTACTTTTAGAAGTCACGGTCACAAGTTTTCTTGCACTGGACGCGACAGACAACGTGAATTCATCTGCCAAAGAAGTCATCTTTCTTCCACAGGATTCGCGGTCGCTACCAGTAAAATGCCTCCGTGAATTTTGACTTCTGACAGTCTTCTGGGACACTTGTCAAGCTGTGGTTGTGGATTTGCTTCCCTCTTAAGTTACTTTGAAATTTGCGGTCGCGACTAAGACGTGACTTCACCGCGAATTCATCTGTCACATAATGGCTTCTTCTTTTCCATCGGTCGCGGCCGAGAATGGCTCTGCGATTTCGCCTGCTTGAATTTCAGCAAGTCTTAACATGTGTCGCGATCGCGAATCCCAGATTGCAGTCACGATTTACATGTCACTTTGGAGTTTATCAACTCTTTTCATTTCTTCTTGAGAGATTGATTCATTTCTGCAAAATCAACACTTATTTGAAATATTAGTGATGATCAATCTACTCTGTCAAGATCTAAAGAGGTTCTAAACTTAGGATTAATCATCCTAGTCCAACAATCTCCCCCTTTTTTATTTTGACAACCTAGATTGATCCAAAGTGAAAAATAAATGTAAAGAAGTAAAATTGAATCATAACATAGCAAAGATTCCTAAGTGTAAAATAACTTAGCAAAAACTTTCTAAGTGTAAAACCTAATTTGCTTAAGTTATACTCCCCCTTAACTTATGCACTTGCTTGCTTACTCCCCCTTAATTAGTTATCTCTATTTTTTCACTTGAATCTTATTTTATCTCCCTCTTTGGCAAGATAAAAAAGAAGTAGTAAAGACTAAAGATAATTAAAGGAATGTTAAGCATAAGAAGCAAAATTCTATAAGAAACAAATATGGAGAGCACAAAGAGATGCAAAAACAAACTTTTTATAAATATACTAACTTTGTGATTACAAGGTTGGATTATAAAAGGTAAC